>JAGFNQ010001410.1:55769-140567 GCA_024364735.1 Boesenbergia rotunda | reverse complement strand
GGGCGCCCCCGTCGACCAGGGCACCCCCAGGCCCTATATAAAGGGCCCTCGACCTCCTTCTTCAGAGCATCAATTACTGCGACGCTTCCACGCTCTTCTGCTTCCACGACACGCTCCAGAACTCTTTCAACTCGAGCTGACGACATCCTGCTGCTCCAACACTTCGATCTACACCGGACGTCGGTAACGAAGAGCTTAATTAAGTTTACTAGGCTGATTCTGTAATACTTTTTATTGTAAACTTTCTCGAACGTATAGAATTGCCCGCAGAAAACGGTCAACGACCGTGGGCCTTGGAGTAGGAGTCGACACAGGCTCCGAACCAAGTAAAACGACCGTGTTAGCATTGTTTTTGTGTCTTATTTCCGCTGCGCACATACTCTTTTTAAATCCGAACGATTTGCGACATTCACCCCCCCCTCTCTCGCAATTCTCGATCCAACAGCATACATAATAGATCCTATCGCGGACGCATAAGGAATCTTATTCATGCAAATCCTCTCGTCTTCTGTGCGCGGACACATAGACTTTGAAAGGTTGATCCCATGCCTGATGGAAGGTAACCTTTCTTGGATTCCAACATGCTAAACCTTTTTAGTACTCGGTCTATATATGTAGACTGCGAAAGACCAAGCAACCGTTTTGATCTATCTCTATAGATTCTAATCCCAAGGATATAGGTTGCTTCTCCCAGGTCTTTCATGGAGAAAGTTTTGGACAACCAAATTTTAACTGTCTGTAAAACTGATATATCGTTTCCTATAAGTAATATGTCATCGACATATAATACTAGAAATACGACTGCACTCCCACTAACCTTCTTGTACACACAAGGCTCGTCAGGATTTTGTGAGAAATCAAACTCTTTGATTGTCTCATCAAAACGGATGTTCCAGCTCCTGGATGCTTGCTTCAGTCCATATATGGATCGTCGAAGCTTGCATACTTTGGTTTTATCAACCGATGTGAAACCTTCAGGTTGTATCATGTATACATCCTCAAGTAGGTTTCCATTAAGGAAAGCTGTTTTCACATCCATTTGCCATATTTCATAATCATAATGAGCTGCTATGGCTAGGAGCATCCGAATGGATTTAAGCATAGCTACTGGCGAATAGGTTTCGTCATAATCAATTCCTTGTTTTTGACGATATCCTTTTGCCACTAATCTAGCCTTAAATGTAACAACATTACCTTCCATGTCGGTTTTCTTCTTGAAAACCCACTTGCACCCTATGGGCTTAATCCCTTCAGGTGGGTTAACCAAGTCCCATACTTGATTTTCGTACATGGAATCCATTTCCGACTTCATGGCTTCAAGCCATTTGTCCCTTTCTGAATTTTTTCAGAACATCTTCATAACTGATAGGTTCGTCATTGCTTATGAGTAACACGTCATTCGATTCGCTTATGAGAAATCCGTATTTCTCTAGAATATTGCGTGTCCTATCAGACCTACGAAGAGGTGGTGTTGTTTTAGGTTCAACTGATAGCTCATCATTTTGAGTTATTGGTTGTGGGTCTAGACTAGGTGTCTCTGTAATGTCTATTGGAGTTTCTTGAACTTCATCAAGTTCAATGCCACTCCCACTGTTTTCTTGTAAAAGAAATTCGTTTTCCAGAAATACAGCATGCCTTGAAACAAACAACTTTTGCTCCAAGGGATGATAGAATTGGTAACCCTTCGTTTCCTCAGGGTATCCAATAAATAGACATTTATCAGACTTAGCATCCAATTTGTCTGATATAGTCCGCTTCACATAAGCAAGACAACCCCATATCTTAAGATGAGTTAAGTGAGGTTTCTTACTATTCCATATCTCATATGGAGTAGTAGAGACTACCTTGGTCGGGACTCTGTTTAGGAAGTAAACAGCTGCCTTAAGTGCATAGCCCCAAAAGGATTTTGGAAGAGTTGCATGATTCATCATCGACCTAACCATGTCCATCATGATTCGGTTGCGCCTCTCAGATACACCATTATGCTGTGGTGTATACAACGGAGTCCATTGGGACAATATCCCATTGTCCCTAAGATAATCTTGAAACTCTTGACTTAAGTATTCACCACCCCGATCGGATCGAAGTATCTTAATACTTTTGCCAAGCTGTTTTTCTACTTCATTTCTGAACTCTTTGAATTTCTCAAAAGCTTCAGATTTGTGTTTCATCAAGAACACATACCCGAATCGTGAGTGATCATCGATAAAGGTGATGAAGTAGCTATAGCCTCGTTGTGCAAGAGTTGACATTGGTCCACATACATCAGTATGTATTAGACCAAGCAATTCTCCCACTGGATTACCTTTTCTGGAAAAGGGTAATTTGGCCATCTTGCCTTTTAAGCATGATTCGCATGTATCAAATGAACCGGGTTCAAATGATTCCAGAATTCCACATCGGTGTAATTTGGTCATGCGTTTCTTACTTACA
Source organism: Boesenbergia rotunda (assembly GCA_024364735.1). NCBI lineage: Eukaryota > Viridiplantae > Streptophyta > Magnoliopsida > Zingiberales > Zingiberaceae > Boesenbergia > Boesenbergia rotunda. Next base: position 138,134 of record JAGFNQ010001410.1, on the reverse strand, counting down.
TGACCAAGACGACAATGCCACGTATAGGAGTCTATTCGATTATCTATTCGAGCACGTTTGTTGCTAACTTCGATATTGAAAACGTCACCGGATAAATCTAACGTGTAGATACCATTGCACAAAGTTCTGGTCCCATAAAGAACACCATTTAAAGTTATGTAACAACAATTGTTACTAAAAGTTAAATGATAACCCTTTTCATTCAAACATGAAATAGATACAATGTTCTTTATTAACGAAGGAACAAAATAACAATTATCCAATTCTAAGACAAGTCCAGTAGGGAGCTTTAGCAAATATGTTACGATGGCAACAGCAGCAATCTTTGCTCCATTTCCAACTCGCAGATTCGTTTCTCCCTTGACGATTCTTCTTCTATTCCTTAGCCCCTGTATGTCATTACATATATGTGAGCTACACCCAGTATCAAGTACCCAGGTATTTGAGGAAATAGAGTGACATTCAATAACGAAGATACCTGAAGAGGATGGGGCATCGGATGCCTTCGTCTTCAAGGACTCAAGATAAACCTTGCAGTTTCTTCGCCAGTGACCCTCCTTACCACAATGATGGCATGTGCCTTTTGGTGTCTTTTCAGTCTTTTTGGCCTTTTTCTTCTTTCCTTTATTCTGTTCTTTGGCCTACCTTTTAGAACCTTTCTTCGAGGAACCAACTAACAGTACCGTCTTCTGATCCTGCTTTACAGAAGGCTCTATAGTCTTCAGCAGGTTGAGCAACTTAGGAATGGTAGTCTCCAGCTTCTTCATCCGATAGTTCATCACAAATTGTGAATAACTTTTGGGCAAACAATACAGAATTAAGTCAATACTTAGTTCATGATCCGTTGCAAAGCCGAGTGTGCTCAGTCGCTCAATGTACCCCAACATCTTTAACACAAACTGCGAGGCAGAAGTGCCTTCCTGCATCCTAGAGGTGAAGAGGAGTCTGGAGACTTCGAACCTTTCGGATCTCGCCTGGTCTTCAAACAACTCATGAAGATGGAAGATGATGGTATAAGCATCCATATGCTCATGCTGTTTTTGAAGCTCAGGTACCATAGAGGCTAGCATGATGCAACTTGCAAGTTCGGAATCGGTCACATGTTTTTGATTGGCCAACAATTGGTCTGGAGTTGCATTTTCTGGAGGACGGTCGGGAAGTTGATCTTCAAGGACATAAGCAAGCTTTTCTGCCTTGAGGACTATCCTTAGGTTTCGAAGCCAGTCCATGAAGTTTGGCCCAGTCAGTTTATTGGTGTCCAAAATGGAACGCAAATTCAGAGAAGACATGATCGAGTGATTATCCTAGAAATACAAATTGAGATTATGTGAGAAGAATGATTAAAGAATGTATCAACATACATTAATAAAAAATCCTATTTATTTTTCAAATTGAATAACCCTTTTTTTTTAACAATTCGGGAGATCGTAGGAACATCTCCAAATAGGTTGATATCCAACCATAGATAAGAACCACCATGGCTGTGGCCATCAAGTTTTTCTTAGCTATGAAGGTAGGTAATTATACCGATTACATATCACATATATGTAACTATCACTTTATGCTATCAACTAATTGAATGTTTGCATAAATCATTGGGTTGTTAACTCGTTAAAAAGTATGCAACAATATACATAGCACCCAACTGCACCTCTCTTTACATCGACCTTGGCTGTGGCACAACAAATCGATGTTCCAAGCTTAAGGCTGACCCATTAATCAAGAAATAGTTTTAATATGGTTGGAGCTCATTCAACCGTTTAGTCAGACTTGGATGTGTCCAACAACCAAAACTAAGGATTGACCTCTGACTCCAACTATATTAATCATAAACTAATTCTATGGTTTGAACATGTTGAGGTTCAAGCCGGGCATGGATGTGTCCATCAACCCAAACGAGAAACAAAACTCCGATTCTAACCATATTAATGGAAGGTGTTGGCCTTAATATTTTGTAAGGGGTTTTGGGTCTCATCCTTTCTTTCCAAGCACATTCATGACATATAATTATGTCATGACTAACGATTTCCTTAATAAAGTATGTATGTGACTTAATTTATCAAGTCTCATTAATTGAATTAGGAACCGGATTTCCTAATTCTAATTTCATACTTTATCGAAGGAATTGTTTTGGGAAACAATTTCCTAAATTGTCATAATCAATTTCGGAAATAATATGTTTAAGACTTTGATTTCTCTAAATCAAATCTTATTAAATTAAGAGACAGATTCCCTTAATTCAACCACATATTATTTTCATGAAAATCTCTTTTAAGAAAACTCTATAGGAAACCATTTTTCTAGTTAATTTTGGAGACAATGATATGTAAGAGCATCACCTCTTAAATCAAATTTCTAAGATTTGATCACATATTTTATTCATGGATTAATTAATTACAATAAATTATTTTCTAAGGGTGGCTCCCCGAGGCTCAGATACCCAAAGAAAAGAAATTTGTCGTAAATCCAATTTGATCCGCTCCCCGAGGCGTAACCAAATTAAACATGATAATTTTATTCAAAATGGGAAATTAAATTACAACAACTAACTTTAAATTGGACGGCTCCCCAAGGCTCAATCCAAAATAAAGAATTTTATTAATAATTTAAAACCAATTCAAATTTAATTGTCAATTAATGATCCATAAATTTTGGGCACTTTCTTGAAAGAAAGTGTCCAAAATTGCGAGATTTCATAATAGGTTTTCAGAATAATTGTAAGTTTCTGGTATAAAGAAAACTTACATATTTCCAAAATTGAAAAATTTCCAAAATAGAAAATTTCCAAAATTAGAAAGTTTCCAAAGATGGGAAGTTTTCACAATTATCATAAAATTTCAGAAACTAGGATATTTCAAAAGTTTGCGAAATTTCATGAGGATTTCTAGACTTTGAAATTCCTAAATCTAAAATTTATCATAATTGGAAAGATTCCATAATTGAAAATTTTTCCAAAATTGAGATCATGACAAAGTTTTCCACAAAACAATTATATGATTATGTCGAACACTAACCGGCTCTGATACCACTGTTGGGACCGGGTGCATGTTGACAAGGATACGGGTTCGTAAAATTTTAAATTTTTACGTGCAGCGGAAGAATTAGCATAAAATAATTTCTCAAATTATTTTAACCACGTATCTAGCATGCAACCTTATGATGTGTGGACATGATCATAAATTAAAACTTTGCGGAAAAGTAAACTAATTACTTTGTACCTCGCGTAACTCGAAGAAAGGGATGAGATCCAACCGTAGTGTCCCTTGGAAGCTCCGCCTCTATTCGCGTCCACGCCGAGTTCTCTTCGGGATGACTTCGCAAAGCCACGAGTTTCGTGCCGACGAGAACTACTAGATTCTACAAAGGCACAACTAGAATATCAAGAGAGAAGGATGGAAACTAACCACCAAGTAACGGAATCAAGATTCCGAGGAAAGGAAGGAAGGAGACGCGACCCGCTTCTTCTTCTTCTTTGGCACCTTCTTGGTGGAGGAGAGTCACGGCAACCCTAGGTGGTGCGCCGGCCCTAGGGAGAGAAAGGGGCGCCAGCCCTAGAGAGAGAAAGGGGTGCCGACCCTAGAGAGAGAAAGGGGCACCGGAGAGAGAGGGAGAGAATAAGAGAGAGAGAGCTACTCTTGATTGCTTAATCATTGGAATTCAAGGCTTGCCTTGGTTCCTTTATATAGTAGCCTCTCCATCGCCAAGTCTCCCTTTTAACGGAATAAATTTACATAAGAAATTTATCTTATAAATTTTCTTATGAATTATTCTGTTATGCCAAGTTTTATTATAACTAAATTTATAATAAAACAAACACATCTCCCAATTTATTATTGAATAAATTTTTACAAAAAATTTATTATATAAGTTTTTCTTATCATGGAAAAATCAATTCACAATTGATTTTATAAAATAAACCATTTAAAGTTTATTTTAATCTCCATGAAAATAAATTTATTTATATAAATTTCTTTACATAAATTTCTTTATATAAATTTATTTATCCATAATTTTATAAAACAAATCGTGCTTGATTTATTTTATAATTTAAACCAAATAAATTGGTTTTCTCTCCATGTGGTGGCCGGTCAAACCAAAGAGGGTGGGCACCCTCTTTGGCCGGCCACACCAAGCCAACTCCTCGCGAATTAAACTCATTTAATTCGCCCAATAAGCCTTTAAAAGACTTAGCCGTTTTAAGCTTCCGACGCGCCTCTGATAAATTCAGATTCGACTTATTTCTCTTGATCGGAAAATCTAATTTTCAACTCGTTTTAAATCCCTCGGATTACTCGTTGTGCGTGTGACTAAATAGGCTTTCGATTTATGTTGGCCGTCTATAATTAACCAATTATAGAACGATCATGAGTGGCACCTAGTAGTACATCATGATCCCCAATTAATCGAAAGATCAACGGTTGACCTCAGAAATAATTCTGAAACCCTTCAGCAGCTCTAATGAATCGTGCCTCGTTCCCTTCACCATCTTATACCCACTTGGTTCAGGACATGGTCTGTGTATGTGTCAGTCCCCACTAGGCTGACTACGTCACACCTAGCCCAAGTAACGTTCTCTCGTCCTTTGGATTTCTAATTACTCTCATGTATTTAAGAGACTCATACTCTAAACATGTCATGCTCTGACCAGAGGCTTTGAGTAACAATCCGACGATAGACCTTGGGTATACATCTCCTCGCAAGGAGTGGTGAATCCTTTGTAGGCTGTTCAAACTTCTTCGGGCACTTCGGCTTATACCCAACCATCCTGGGTCCACACCTCCTTAGAGATGCTTGCTTAAGATGTCAAAGTATAAGTCTCCGTGACCAAGATGACTTGAACACCGCAAGTCAAAGGAACATCGCACTTAAGCTGCAGTAAAACTTTCATTGACATATCTATATGTAGATTACCATATGAAGTTTTACAGTCAGTCACTCCAATGAACTAGTTCCCTTAACTAGCATCCATGTTTATCTCCGGACATCCCAATGTCACCAGCCAGTGAGAATCAGCTAATTAGAAAATAACCCATGCTAGTCTCAACAGAATTGATAGTGTCCGTATTTATCAATTCATCGACTAGGGATATTTTCAATACTTCACAATTGCACATGTAGAGATAATCACTAGTTGTGATTCCATCACAAATTCTCTCATGCTGTGAATTGTATTGCGGACATTCAGTAAATGAGTTTAAGATCTCAATCAAATACATGAACATGTATACTCAAATAGTGAATATTCATTTATTAAAGTAAATGATTACAATCATAAGGCGATTGCCTTAGGACACTTCTCTCATATTACTAATAGGCTAGGGTTCATATGAAGGAGAAGGGCTTCTTCTCTTCTCCTCCATCTTCTTCTTCCTTCCTAAGGTGGCCGGCGGCAACACCCTAGGGTCTAGGGTTTCTACGCAAGTGGAAGGGGAGAAGAAAGAGTGCCTTGGTGACTACGGTTCGTGGTAGATCGTCGCCCACATGACGTCCAAGAAGGGAGGGTCATACAATAGATGATCGCGGGGTAAAAGGGAAGGTATAACTTCTCCTTTGGTTCCTTTGTTCTTTCTATCATTACATGTTGATTATTATTTATCATTTTATGTTAATAATAATCTTGGACCCCGATGATAAACACAAAAATCGACGATCCACTCATCGTCTATTCCGCGACTAATTGGTTAGGCGAGTTACAAGACTTGAACAACAAGTTTGGTCAAGTAGTAACTCGAATCAATTAATACGACGATGAGACGGTCCTTTGGGAAATAGGTCTCCATTCGAATTGAAAATTTTTGATCCGTGGACATGGAGAGGTTTCCCATGCGCGACCTGGAATCCACGATCATCAATTATCTTATCACCCCGCAAGATTGGTTAACTCTTGTACGTATATTTTATACAATTTTCAATCATGTTTCTAATATCGTTATGAGACTGTATCTGTTTCTTTCTATACTGCTTGTATGACTTGTTGATGTCATGCATATCTTATCTCAATACCTGCTGAATTCACTTGGACTCACCCTTGATAGTTATGTTTTTCTATTTTTAGGATGATTTGTTTGGAGTTGCTAGGTGCATTAATGTTTTTAGCCAGTCATGTCTCGTTGATGTCTTCATTAATGTTTCAGTTTTGGTATTCATGTATGTGATGGTGGATTTTTTGTTGTATTTTTATGGACTTATATATGTCTTTTATTTAGTGGTTGTGTGCTTTGTTTGTCTCGAAGGGCATTATGATGTATTTTTGTGATGTAAGTCATGCCGACATGCACATTTGTATATTATGATCCTTTTATTTTTATTTGTTTATATTTACCAGTCATGTGGGCTGAAAATATTGCGGAGGCCTTGTAGGTGGTGTATAATTGTCGTAGAATGTCCACCATATAGAGTTGATGTTGTTTGTTTGCTATCGAACATGTGGGTCCTCGGAGATGTGACACCTGGTAGGCATTTATGATACATGCATACAAAATGTCTTAGGATTTATTTACAAATAAATTAGATAAATTATTTTATGAAATATTATTCCATGAATAGACTAACTTGAATTAGGAGAAAGAATTGCTTTTGTTGTAGGTCAAACCAAGAATAAGGAGATCAAATCAAAACGTCTAGAGCCTAATTTGGAGGATGAGTCAGAGTTAGACCTAATGGAGTTGACCTTGGGAATCATGAACTTGGTTGGAAAAATATCAAGAAAAAGAAGAATTTCATAAATAAGGATATCAAGAAAGTTATACTAAATAAAAGGAAGCAAACTATTCAAAGAAAAATTAGTAAAGCAAAAGTGGAGTTGATTTGCTATGGATATAATAAGAAATGACACTATAAATCAGAGTGATCTAAACTAATGGATTCAAAGGAGGAGAAGTCCAAGAAACAACAAAGGAAAAAGATAATCTAGACTTTAGGCATTTGAGATGAGTCATCTTCAGAAGATTTAGAATCAAACATATCATGTCAATATCGTGACATTGATGGCTAGGAAGATGCAACAAAGTTCGAATCTGAGTTAGATCATGGGTCCAAGTCAGATCAAGAGTCCAACCTTAGGAGCAACAAGACTTAGATGGAGGTAACATCTCTCCTAGTAGAAAAATTATATAATGTGATCACATGTTTAACTAATAAATTAATTAAGTTCAAAGAATAGGTTAGGCCACTCCTTAAGGAGGTAAAAAGCCTTAAGGGGAGGTCAAGTTTAATTCTTCAAATATCAAATTGAAGAAGAACTTCAACTTGTTTAAAAATTTGAGAAGAGAATTCTCTTTTAAAAGGTTAAGTCGAAGAGCTTAAAGTTACATTGAAAAAGTTGATGTCAGGCTCCAATATTTAGACATGGTACTTGGATTTCAACTGGATGTAGAAAATAATTCCGGGCTTGGATACAAGTCAAAAACTAGCTATAAGTCATATTTTTCTTTAGAAAATAGACAAGTTAATAGAAATAAAATTGTCAAGGCTTGTATTCCTAAATCATGCTTGATTATCAAATAAGACACAAGTATTGGATTCCTAAAGAACAAATTTATTACATAAATTTATATAGAAAATCTCAAAATTATGATAGCGGAGATAGGAAAAATCTATATCCTAATCATATTAATGAAACATCAATCTAGGCAAAGTATTTATAAATATATTTTAATTATTCTGTTGATTGCTTTATTATTGATGACTTAGTTGATTGCTTATTTATTTTTCAATTAATTAAACTATTTATTAAATAAACTATTAAATAATTAAACAGCAAATTAATTAATCTTTTAATATAACTAATCTGTCAATTAGTTAAACTATAAATTAATTAATCTATAATTAATTAAATTAATCTGTTAGTTAATTAAATAATAATTAATCTTAAATAATTAAACTTTACATTAATTAATCTTTTAATTACTTAAATTGTAAATTAATTAATAATTAATCTAACTATTAATTAATAATTAATTTAATTAATCAATTAAACTGTATTTTATTAATCTTTTAATTAATTAATCTGTTAATTAATGAAAATGTAAATTAATAAACCAGTAATTAATTCAATTAATATGTTTTTAATTAAATTAATTAGTAAATTAATTAGTTTAATTACTTATTAATTAAAATTAATTTGTTTATTAATGATACTGTATTTAATTAATCTGTTAATTAATTAAACTTAAACCAAAATTTAATTAATCTGTTAATTGATTGAACATTAATTAAACATTAATTAATCCTTAATTAATTACACTTTAAATTAATTAATCTGATAATAAATTAAACTGTAATTTAACTAATTAATCAATATGTAATATCTGTATTTAAATTAATCAGTTAATTAATTAAACTTTAATTTAATGTGCAACTTAAACTAAACTGTTAGTTATTTAATCTGATGATTAATTTATCTGTAATTTAGTTATTCTGCTAATTAATTAATCTATTAATAAATTAGTATCTCATTTAATTAATATTAATTAATCAATTAATTTTAATTAATCTATGATTTTATGCTAATTAATTAATCTGGTAATTAATTAAACAAGCTGTAATCTAGTTAATCTGTTACTTAATGAATCAGTTAATATATTAATTAATTAATCTGTAATTTCAATTAAACTGAATAATTTAATTAATCTGTAATAAAATTAAACTGTAATTAATTAAATTATTCTGTAATCCAATTAAACTGTAAATAATTTAATTAATCTGTAATCCATTTAAATTGTAAAAAATTTAATTTATCTTTAATTCAATTAAATAATAATTAATTTAATAAATCTATTGATTAATCTGTAAGATAAATCTATAAATTAATTGAATTTATTAATTGATGTATTCTATAAACAAACATGTGTTGAAGATTGTGTCTAAAATATTGAGCTAACCATAAATGACTCATGACATTACTGTGTAAACGGCACCCCGAGGTCTTTGCAAAGTCAAGTGTATGTGCTAGTTACTATCTGAGCTAATAATCTTCATAATTTATTTTTTCCGTATTAATTTTGAGACGAATTGATGAAGATACTAAAACGAGTGAATTATCTTTTACCGTCATGAAATTATTGTGTAGAATATGTACATATATGTCGTAAAAGTAGAGAGAGAAGAGATTCATGGATTCTGGATAGTAGGTGCGTACGATACATGATAAAAGATCAATAGAAATTTACAAGTTTAAAATTTAGTAATACTTGTGTTTGAAAATAATGACCAACCGTAAAATAATTGAGATATTAATATTAAACTTAAATCCAATTTTATTATTCGAAAGATATGTACTTAGGAGAATAGGGTTTTTATTTATTTTTAGTTGTTACTATTTTTATGTAATTATTATTTAAAAATAGAATTAGCCTAGGTTTTATGGTAGATTTCTTGAACCTAGCTATATATATTAAGCGGCCTTTATATCTCACAAATACCTATGTATTGAGTCATGGGGATGTGAGATGTTAGAACTCAACTCTTGATTCCAAATGTAGATTATAGTGCATTAAAGTGAATTAAAGGGAATACAATAAATTGATCACTATGATTGTGTACGCTGTGGGATATTGAAATGTTGAGGGTTCCTCTCTTGGATCTATCTGTTTCTAATCATCCACTAGTCCCATAGACGGAGACGAGACTCGTGACTTTGAAAGTCTTCTATGTAAGGTCAAAAAACTCGTACGAAGTTTGATCTACGTAACTAAGGGTTATATCTTTGGTACGTGCTCTTGGTTATCCCGTTCATCCTCGGTTCGCCAAATCTCTTGCACGTTTAAGTGCCCATGCCTCTAGTAGTATTCACACGAACACGATCTATGTCTCGGAGAAGAACTACTTTAGTTGTGCTAGCAACTTGGGATGATTTACAAAACACTAAAAACTCACCAAACGGGTGTTTCGGCCAAGAGAGAGAGGAAGGAGGAAGAAGAACAATGAACACTTTTCTCATGATAAGAGACCCTTTTATAGTCATCCAATGAATACTAGGGGTTTTTGTCCCTTGAGTTTACCTAGTGTGAATGCTAATAAAACTCAATGAATACTACTATAACATCTTGATATTCAATTTAGTTTTTCTATCTTCTTTCATCCAATGAAAAGAATAACTCAATTTGATTTTTTCATCTTCTTTTCCTCTAATAATAATACTCATTAACCCTTTAATGAATATTATTCATTCTCAAGTGGTTGAGTCTAATCTAAAAGAGTCTAACTTGGATTAAACTCAATTCCTCAACTCAATTGAATTCATTTGAAGCTAACTTAATTAATTCAATTTTGGATCACAATTTAGTCGAACTAAATTCAATTTATCTCCGAGAAATCGTGTCCTTTGTGTATAATCTAATAGGTTCTCAAAACGTTCTAAACCACTTTAGATACATAAACAATGACGACATCTAGCAATGTATCATTGTTACCTAAGTGATGAGAATGCCGAGATTGACATAACCTTTCCGTGACTATTATAATATATTACTTTGTCCTTCTATCTTCGATATCTAGATTGATCAATATGTCACGCCCCAAAATAATGAGCCGTTGATCCAATATAAAATCAGACAACATCTCCCATGTCCGGTGGACAATTTACACATACACACAAACACCCACGCAGTATAAATGGCCTCTGGCCTCAAATCAACATATAACATATAGAATAATGCCTCCACGACTATCAAATTATACAACTTACATGAGCTCCCCCTAGGGCAGGCACACAACAAAAACTATAACATAAAGTCCAACAGAGAACTTAAAAATATAATATCGCACAAATGAATCATAAATACAAGTCCAGGATATATAAATGAATACAAAGTATGGAACATGCTATAAAAAGAAAAAGGAACATGTGGAAGTACCCATCAAATTGAGTCGTGGGGACCCGGGACTGGCAACTGGGCTCCTCCTGCGACCTATCAACCTGAAAACAAAAGTATTGTGACGGGTGGTGAGTCCAAGTGGAGTCTACAGGTATAGAGAAAGATATGTAAGGCTGAATAAATAGCTGAATAAGCTATACAGAAACAATAGGATACAGTCTCAATAGGTATAACAGAATATGCATAACTGAAAATTGTTAGTAGGAGCCCTAGAGCCAATTATGTGATGATTGACTAGGAACTTTTTGTATCATATTCTATCATTAATAAATGCATATTTGGTTATTATACTTACTTTATATTTGTGCCAAATAACTAAGTATAATAATGCCCTTGTGTAGTAGGTTCTTATCTATATCATATCGATTGATTGAATCGATAGTGAGATGATATAGAGAACACTACACTAAACTATTCCTAGTCGAGCATTAATATTCAAGGACAATATTAATGCATGGAGACTAGCATGTAGGTCAATTGATGACTTGGGCTCACAAGTCATGGATATGTGATATCAAGTTGACACATGGGTATACATTGGAGAATGTGTATTGAATTGACCTGCCATGAGAAAGTTTCATAGATTGTCATATGAGTGTCATAAACTTTCTCATGTGACTATTAGTATGAATAGTCCTTTGACCTAAAGTCACTACGGTTCCCTATATAAGGAGTTATGTACTTTGGTATCGTCAAACGTCACCCGTAACAGGGTGGACTATAAAGGCGATCACTGGGTATGTAATGAATTATGCGGAGAGATGTGAGTGATGTAGATGACATCTATCCCTCCCATATGATGGGAGTGATATCTGTGGGCCCCTTGATTGAGTAGGACTACTGAAACGCATGACCATGCTCAAATGAGTCAATATAAGATATTGAGCTCATTTGTTTGAGTGAGTCTACTCGGGGATCAAGAAATACAAGATTGATTGAGGATGACACGGTCTATGCTTCATTGGTCAATCTAGATATCAAGGATAGAAGGACAAGGTCATACATTATCATAGTTACGAAGGTTTAGTTGGATCTTGACTTTTCTTATTACTTGGGTAGCAATGATGCATTGCTAGATGCCGCTCATTGCTTATGTGTTGCGTTTAGGCCCATTGCCAACGTCACGAGAACCTATTGGGTCACACGCTAAGGACATGATGCTTCGGGAGCCCGAGTTGGGAAATCGGGAGATCTGAGCCTGAGTTGGGAACTCGGGAGATCTAATTGGGAGCTCGAGTTGGGAACTCGGGAGCTTGGGTCGGGAGCTCAGTACTTGGCAGACTGAGCTGGGAGCTCGGCAAACTGAGTCAGGAGCTCGGCACTAGGCAGACTGGGTCGGGAGCCGGAGCTCGGCAGACTCGGTCGGGAGCTCGGCACTCGGCAGACTGGGTCGGGAGCTCGGCAGACTTGGTCAGGAGCTCGGGGACTTGGTCGGCAGACTTGGTCGGGAGATCGGGGACTAGCTCGGGGGGACTTGGTCGGGAGACCTAGGCGGAAGCCCGAGAAGCCCGGTCGGAATTGCATGGGAAAGAGAAAAGTCTCTCTCCATTGGATGAAGAGAAGGTGAAGAGTCACATGGAATGATGTGCTCTTTATTGGCTTTAATGAAGGGAAGTCAAAGAGACAAAAGACTCTTCATATTCATGGGATGAATATAAAAGAGGGTCTAGTCATTTTGAATGAAGTAAGTGTGCTTTTCTTTCTTCCCTTCCTCTCTTCTTCCTCTCCTCCCTCTTGACCGAAACCCTTGTGGGTTCTTGGTGGTCTTGTGAACTACCTCAAGTTGCTAGCACAACTAAGGTAGTTCTCCCGAAGTTAAGAGATCGTGCCCGTGTGGATATGAATAGAGGCACGGACACTTGAACGTGCAAGAGATCCGGCGCATCTTGGACGAGCGGGATAAACGAAGGGCACGCTCCAAAGGTATACACAGCAGATAAATCTATTAGATAGATGAATTTCGTACGAGTTTTCTTTCTCATGGATCGCTCGAGGGTTCTTGTTTTCGCTGTGTTTTTATGTTTTGGTGCCGGGAGAACCCAACAAAAATAACAATTAAATGTACATACTAGAAATCAGCCTATCCTAATCATAAAAAAGACTCGTATTATACGAGCAAGTGTAGGGTCATCAAACCACACAAATGGTATATCCGGTATGTGCATGTCAAACATATGCAACAAATCAATGGAACAATTACAATCAAATGCATAATACATCATATGCACATGATGCAATGACATGGTCACCTCTGACACCAGTCTAGCCACCAAGACATGTCATATGCATCGGCCGAGTGGATAGAGCTATGACACTATCTACACTCTGCCATCACTGCTCCTGAGTGACCGCGTCAACATGATGCTGGTGTAGCTCTCGCTCCGCCTTATGTATATATGGGGGAGATATCTCTCTCATCTCCTCTGGTCTATGGGAAGAAGAGGATCCCTGCCTGCCACCACGCTCTGAAACCACTACCCATGAGCGGTCGAACAGAGCAGTACAGAGAAAATGCACACACACACCCAACGATATCCACTAACCCATGAGTAACCGTATGTGCATATATGCCGAAAGACGATAGACTCAATCAACCACAAGGGAGTCGCTGATCACTGACATATAATAATGCAGGGATGGTGCATGACTCTAACACATGCAACCCTTACCAGGTCATCAACATATAACTCAACCTAACATGTACAGGTTGTAGACATGTATCATAACCCAATCATTATATATCTAGATACACATGCAAGTATAACTAAAATAAATCAATGCAACCACACAGTGGCATGCTATCTTATGTCTATATACTCATGCTCGTACCGATGCTATACAAAATCAGATAACAATAAACGAGACTATGAAAAAGGAAATCTAGATTATATCCAAGATCAAGTATAAGCATCAAGCAGGATAACAAACGGTAGAAGAATTAAGGTAAATAAAACTTACTGCATAAATAATAAATAGCCATGTATAAAGGTAAAGTGGAACTACAGATACAAGCAAGAAGTACCCGCCTCCAAATAGAAGAAGTCCGTATCAAATGAGAAGAGAACCACCCGCCAATAATCCACCACAATAAATCCAAATCAAGTCTCTGTATCAAAGGACATATTTAAATAGCTATCACATTAAATGGTATAAATCTCTAAACCATATTAGGGTTAACCTAATCATTTCCTTTCCATTTAATTACCTCTAATTAAATGAAGGATTCCTAATTACCCCGCGTAATTAAGATTTAGGTTTATTTCAAATTTCAACTTCATCAAGTTTAGGTTATTAGGTTTAATCTCCAATTAAACCTAACCTCACCTAACCATCCAAAGTATAATTTGACAAACCCCCCACGTGTTGGATAGCTTGGCACCTAAACGAATACCTGGTCGTCCATGAGAGACCTCTCCATGTCCACGGATTAAAAAATTAATCCGAATGGAGACCTATCTCTCAAACGACAGTCTCGTCATCGTACCAACTGATTCGAGTTACAACTTAGCCAAACTCAAAGTTTAAGCCTTGTAACTCGCCTAACCAATTGGTCGAGGAATGGACGACGAGTGGATCACCGATTTTTGTATTTATTATCGGGGTCCAAAATTATTAATTATGAACAATAATTATCAAATAATTAAGAACATGATAATTAATTAACACCACATGCAATGATAGCATCAAAGAGCCAAGGAAGAGGTTATACCTGTTGGGTATGGCTTGGTGGGTTTCCTTAGCGAATACTCGGTCGATCCGAGAGACCTCTCCAAGTCTACGAATTAAAAATTTAATCCAAATGGAGACCCGTCTCCCATCGACCATCTCATGCCGTATCGAACGTTACAAATCACAGCTCAGCCAATTACCAAAATCGACCTTGTGATTTGCTCGACCGTTCGACCGCGGAAAAGGCGACGAGTTGATCGCCGGCTTTTGTGTTTATGGTCGGGGTCCGGTTAGTAAATTAATGACTATGATACAAAATCAAATTAACAAACTAACACACATAAAATGACGAGGCGAATGAATAAGGCACAAATAAGAACGAAGGAGCCAAGGAAGAATTATACCTTCCATTACCTTACGATCTTCTACTGTATGACCCTCCCCTCTTGGACGTCATGTGGGCAATGAACTACCAAGACCCGTGGTCACCAAGTCGATCCCTTCTCCTTGCGCCAACCAATCCCTAACAAAAGGGATGCCGCTGGCCACTCCAAGGAGATAATCCAAACACAAACCCAATTGATTCTGTCCTCCACTGTCAGCGCCTGAACAACAGGTATCTTGGAGTTCTTGTGATCTGAGCAACTCCAAGTTGTACAAACAACTTGTGTTCTGAGCAACTCCACAACTCCAACTTGTCTTCTTCTAAGCAACACGAGGCAACTCGCATTTGCTATCTTCGCTCCCCATCATGGCAATCAAATTGCATGAGGCAATTCAATTGCCTCTCGGCAATTGCATGTAATCGCTGGCAATTAATTGCCTTGGCAATTGCATGCATCCAATTGCTGGCAATTACTTGCCTCTCGGCATGCAATTGCCTCTCGACAATTGTATGCTCGGCAATTGCGGCGCTGAGGCAAAAATTGTCGTGAGTGTCGGAGAAGACGCTTCTCCACTCATGGGTCGGCGCACCGAGAGGGAGAGAGAGAGAAGGAGAGGAGGAGAAGAAACCTTAGGGGTTTCTTGTGTTTTCTTGGATCAACCATCAACTTAGTTCCATGCCACCATGGGGTATATATAGGGCTACGATAGGGACCATGAGGAGGAGTTGGATCTTGGCCTGTTAATGGATCCAAACTCGATCCATTAATGAGGATCCATTCCACTAAAGGATCCCCATTGAATTACCTCACTGACCCCCATATTTACATATGGGCTCCACTTATTACGAGTCGTCCATACCCCCGTGTTTAAGATCTCGAATGCCCGTTAATTAATTTAAATTACTAATAATTCAAATTAATTAATGTCTGAGTCCTTGACTAGTACCACTCGACCTTATCATCATGCGGATCAAATCCACCTACAGGGTTTAGCATGATGAAACTTTCGAGCTCATCAAGGGGGCATCATCAACCCGACTCACCAGGACACGGATTCCGTCAATAATCAACTGCACATCATATTATTAATATTATCTCCCAACTTACCTGACCCATCGATCTAATAGAATAGATCTCGTCTATTGGTAAATCAATGAAATAATAATTAATAATATATGCCCGTTATTATATCGGGATTAAGGGATCGTACTCCATAATAAAATCTGAGGTCCTATCCAATTATCGAGTCAGTACAAATTGGATAACCTCGGGTTTTAGTCCTACTCAATGTACTTAAAGCACACTAGTGTAATTATATGGTCAGGTCGCAGTAGAGTTCCCTATCTGGATTCCGATTGGTGCGGCACGTAGCATTTGGGTAGAGGGCATCACCTCACCCGAGGGCAGTGTTGTCATAAATTTGCAGTCTAAATCTTGCAGTGACATATCATTTCTTTTGGCATATTACATAGAGATAAACGAATGTGTTGCCCCAGTGTCAAATAAAACAGTAGCATACTGACTGTAAATAAATATCTGACCTGTGACAACGGTAGAGGCAGTCGCCACGTCTTCTTTCGTAAGAGAGAAAACCCTGGCGTTCATCGTGGCAGGCGGGGCCTCTAATCTCCCCTGGCATATATGAGTACCATCAATAGCTGCCTGCATCTGGTGTAACTGGGGATGAGCACCTTTGTATTGGGCATGCTGCGGCTGAGGTGCTTTGGCTGCAGTAGGACACTCTCTGGCCATGTGTCCTTCCTTTCCACAGGTGTAGCATCTCCTGGCGCCTAAGAGGCATGTCCCAAGGTGCATCTTCCCACAAGTGGCACATGTGGGATATTTAGGCTTCTTTCCTCCTGTACCACTGGCAGATTTATCCCATGGCTTCCTCTTTCCGTTGTAGTTCTTTTTCCAGTGGGGGTTGCTATTCTGAGGTTTCTGACCTCCCGACTGACTCTGACTCTTGCTGGCGGTCAGTGGTTGGCTCTGCTGGTTAATATTCTTTAGATAATGCTTGGTAATAAGGGCACTGCTGAATAGCTCCTCTGCAGTCTGGGGCCTATTAACGCCGCCAGCTACATTCAGAGCTATCTCGGGCCTGAGCATCTTGAGCATTAATCTGACCCTTTCTTTCTCTGTACTGACCAGCTCCGGACATAATCGTGCCAGTCGGTTGAATTGCTTAACGGCATCGTTGACTGAGAGATTTCCCTGCCGGAATTCAGTGAACTCATCAAAGTGCCTGTTTGTGACTCGCATATTAAAGAATTCCTCCAGAAATTCGGACTCGAAGTCCTTCCACTTCATCTGGTCCACTGACCTTCTAGCTTTTACCCGTTCCCACCACATCCTGGCGTCGCCAGTGAGGCAGAACGAGACACATTTAATTTTCTCATGCTCGGGCCAGTCTAATAATTCCACTGTGCTCTCAACTGTCTTGAGCCAGGCCTGGGCGTCCCAGGGCTCGCAGGTGCCAGAGAACTTTTCCGGCTTCAGTCTCTGCCACTGAACCAGATAGGCCTCCTGTCGGACTCCTCTGGCCGGAGTGTCCGGGGGTGCCTGTGCAGTTGGGGGTCAGTAGGTATCACACTCTGACTTCCCTGCGGGGTTGCAGTGTTCGCCTGCTGGGTCATCAGAGTGTTTATGATCTGTTGCTGTTCAGTGACCTGACTCTGCAGATCTGTGATCACTTGCATCATATCAGGTGGGGGTGCGGTCTCATCACCCCGATTACTACGTCTTCTAACCATATCTATCGTACAGGTGATAAATAAACTAATGTGAGAATTAACACTACTTTCATTAGTTATGCAAGCATAAATCAACTCTATATAATCATTACTGTACATGAAACTAAGTAAAGCGAGGTTAGGATCTCTTACTTGGAAGCGGCAGGATGAAGCTTGATGTGTGTGTAGTAGAGGGGAAATCTGCTCTGATACCAACCTGTAACGCCCGCCCTTATATCTACTCTCGGGGCGGGGTTACGTACAATCAATCATATAATTATTCTTCATAACATAAAAACTAAGTATAAGGACTAAGCATACTAGTCAGTACATGCCAATCATATATCATGCTTTAATGATTAGAACATGGTAGGTGCATAGCAAGTTTAGTAATACATAACAAGTATAAGAGTAATCACTAACATTCAAGAGTACCAATCCTAATCACTAACATTCTTTATCAAGAAAACATTAACATAGGCATAGTAAAGTAGATATAGAATCATTCTTTCCCGAGCCACCACCCCACACATCTTCAGCCCTCCTGCCTCTTCCTTTAGTTTAAGTGTCCCTTACCCTGATCTGCAGCATAAGACAACACATAGACTAGTAAGAACAATGCTTAGTAAGGATCCTGTCCTACTCGCAAAATCCATACGGAATAATACAACATGTACACATAATGAATCATAAGCATGAGCTTATCATAGCATACTAAACATCAAGTTTCTAAGCAAGCAGTATAAAGTATCTTAAGCATACCCTTCACATATAATAAATGTTTTCAAAACAATTCCATAAAGGTATTACTTAAAAATATTTCAACATCATATAGGGCCCAGTTGTGTACCACATAATGCGCGTTCCCTAATGAATTGGGGCAGCGAGCCACCAATCCCATTAGAGCAGGACCCTTCCGTCCTACCGGAGCCATGACCTTAAGTTAACATGCACCCCGGATTTGTTTAACGACCCCCTTCCGAGTCGGGTACACAACTTACAAAGTAAAATACTTATCACGTCTTTACATATATGCTAAGGAGTACTCCAAATTCACTTCTCAAGGGACACACCACTCTTCAAGGGTGCTCATGATCCCATAGGGACACACCACACAACATAAGGGGTGCTCTTGATCCCATAGGGACACACCACACAACATAAGGGGTGCTCTTGATCCCATTCTTAGTGGAGTATCCTTTCAAGCATTTTATCATACACATCACATGCAATTCATAAGGGTGCCCCATGGGCTATAAGACATGCTCATACATACATCATCTTCCAACCACTTAAACATACTTTATATATGACAAGATTGGTCACATAAATCATATTCATGTCATAGGAAGTGGTAGCATGCTTCATGGGTTAATTGAGTTCTTCTTAACCCTAAACCTAGGGTTTGGCCGAAAGTTCCTAGGGTAGAGGTAGGTTAGATTTTTGACATCAAACATCCCATACAAGCATCACATATATATACATCATGTATCATACTAAGCATAGCATACATCATGGGGTAATCAACCTTTACAACCCTAATATCTTCATGTTGGCCGGAAGTTAACCCTAGGGGAAAGTTAAGTTTTCCAATCAAGCATTCCATTTATCATCACATGCATATACATATCATCTTACCAAACATAAGCATATCTCATAGGGTAGTTTAACCTTCACGAACCCTAACCTTAGGGTGTTGGCCGAATGGTGTAGGGTAGGGGGAATTAGGGTTTTTGAAATCAAACATTCACACAAGCATTTACACAAACACCTCACATACATATCATGCCACATATTAAGCATAGATTACATCATAGGATAATCATGCAACCCTAAACCCTAATTCTTCTAGGGTTGGCCGAAAGTGTAGGGTAGGGGGATTAGGGTTTTTGAAACCAAACGTTCACACAAACATTTATACAAACACCTTGTCTACACTACTAAGTATGGATACATCATAGGATAATCATCCAAAACTAACCCTAGGGTTTGTTCATGGCCGAAACATGTAGGGGGGGTGCAAACCCTAGTTTTTGTCATCACCACATGAAGGGAACAACATACATATATACCCTAAGTCCCAAGGGATCTCCTCTTGCATCAAGGAGTAGCCAAGGTCTCCCCTTTGGGGATGGCCGAAACTCACACAAGGGGGGGGCCATTTCCATTTTCGAAAACCAACAAGAAGAAGGAATCAACAACAATTACACTGCAGGCGAGGGGATACTTACATCCTTTTGCTTGAATTTCACCTTCTCTAAATCTTTAGGACACCCTTGGTTGAAGGAGGGTGAGAGTTCTCTTTGTTAAAACTTCTCTAGAACCCTTGGCCCTAGTAGAGGGCAAGATCCTTGGATGGGATCTTCTTCCTTCCAATTCCCTAGGGTTAGAACCCTAGGGTGTACTTTTCGAAAATTGAAAAGGGGGAAGAGGCTAGAGTTTTCGGTGGGGAGAGTGAGGAAGAAGAAGAGAGGAAGTTATTCCTCCCTCTCCCTCTCTTATTTATACTATTCTCATGAAGGGACATGTCTCTTCACTTCCCTAGCTTTAACAAGCATGTTTCTTATTCTCTCAACATGAAACATTGCTTGGTGCATTGGTTAAGACATGGTTAGTGCAACTAGGAGGTTCAAGGTTCGATCCTTGCTTCCTCCTTTCTACATTTTCTTTTTATCACATGTTGCACTAATCCACATCAAAGCCCATTAAACCAAGCCCATCATGACATTTCATAATAATGTTCCATGAATTCATAACATTATATATGGGGAAAAATTGGGGTGTTACACATCCCAATGTCACCAGCCAGTGAGAATCAGCTGATTAGAGAATAACCCATGCTAGTCTCAACAGAATTGATAGTGTCCGTATTTATCAATTCATCGACTAGGGACAATTTCAATACTTCACAATTGCACATGTAGAGATAATCACTAGTTGTGAATTCATCACAAATTCTCTCATGCTGTGAATTATATTGCGGACATTCAGTAAATGAGTTCAAGATCTCAATCAAATACATGAACATGTATACTCAAATAGTGAATATTCATTTATTAAAGTAAATGATTACAATCATAAGGCGATTGCCTTAGGACACTTCTCTCATATTACTAACAAACTCCCACTTGGCCTAATGCCAATCGCTACGGTATCCAATACCACAGGCTCTAATATGACCCTCAAACTTGCTTTGAGGCAAGGCCTTAGTTAAAGGATCCGCTAAATTCTTTTTAGTGGAAATTTTCTCAATTTGTATATCATTCCTACTTATAATCTCTCTGATCAGATGATAGCGGCGAAGCACGTGTTTTGATCGCTGATGAGACCTTGGTTCCTTTTCTTGTGCAATAGCTCCATTGTTGTCGCAATAAACCGATATTGCTTCATCAACGGTTGGAACCTCACCAAGTTTCGAGACAAACTTCTTGATCCAGACTGCTTCCGTGGTAGAATCCACTACGGTGTCTTGTTTGGAACTCTTCCAACTTATTGCGCCTCCATTCAAAGTATATACGTATCCAGACTGAGATTTGGAGTCATCCTTATCTGTCTGGAACCTGGCATCTGTATACCCACGTATTACCATATCTCCTTCTCCATATATTAGGAACACATCCTTAGTTCTTCTTAAGTACTTGAGGATTGTTTTGACAGCCGCCCAATGATCCATTCCTGGATCAGACTGGGGTATCTGCTCGTGACACTCAGAGTATACGATACATCGGGCCTAGTACATAACATGGCATACATGATAGATCCTATCGCGGATGCATAAGGAATCTTATTCATGCAAATCCTCTCGTCTTCTGTGCGCGGACACATAGACTTTGAAAGGTTGATCCCATGCCTGATGGGAAGGTAACCTTTCTTGAATTCCGACATGCTAAACCTTTTTAACACTCGGTCTATATATGTAGACTGCGAAAGACCAAGCAACCGTTTTGATCTATCTCTATAGATTCTAATCCCAAGGATATAGGTTGCTTCTCCCAGGTCTTTCATGGAGAAAGTTTTGGACAACTAAATTTCAACTGATTGTAAGACTGATATATCGTTTCCTATAAGCAATATGTCATCGACATATAGCACTAGGAATACGACTGCACTCCCACTAACCTTCTTGTACACACAGGGTTCGTCAGGATTTTGTGAGAAAATAAACTCTTTGATTGTCTCATCAAAATGAATGTTCCAGCTCCTGGATGCTTGCTTCAGTCCATATATGGATCGTCGAAGCTTGCATATTTTGGTTTTATCAACCGATGTGAAACCTTCAGGTTGTATCATGTATACATCCTCAAGCAGGTTTCCATTAAGGAAAGCTGTTTTCACATCCATTTGCCATATCTCATAATCATGATGAGCTGCTATGGCCAGGAGCATCCGAATGGATTTAAGCATAGCTACTGGCGAATAGGTTTCGTCATAATCAATTCCTTGTTTCTGACGATATCCTTTTGCCACTAATCTAGCCTTAAAGGTAACTACATTACCTTCCATGTCGGTTTTCTTCTTGAAAACCCACTTGCACCCTATGGGCTTAATCCCTTCAAGTGGGTTAACCAAGTCCCATACTTGATTTTCGTACATGGAATCCATTTCCGACTTCATGGCTTCAAGCCATTTGTCCTTTTCTGAACTTTTCAGAACATCTTCATAACTGATAGGTTCGTCATCGCTTATGAGTAACATGTCATTCGATTCACTTATGAGAAATCCGTATCTCTCTGGAATATTGCGTGTCCTATCAGACCTACGAAGAGGTGGTGTTATTTTAGGTTCAACTGATAGCTCATCATTATGAGTTATTGGTTGTGGGTCTAGACTAGGTGTCTCTGTAATGTCTATTGGAGTTTCTTGAACTTCATCAAGTTCAATGCCACTCCCACTGTTTTCTTGTAAAAGAAATTCTTTTTCTAGAAATACATCATGCCTTGAAACAAACACCTTTTGTTCCAAGGGATGATAGAATTGGTAACCCTTCGTTTCCTTAGGGTATCCAATAAATAAACATTTATCAGACTTAGCATCCAATTTGTCTGATATAGTTCGCTTCACATAAGCAGGACAACCCCATATCTTAAGTTGAGTTAAGTGAGGTTTCTTGCTATTCCATATCTCATATGGAGTAGTAGAGACTACCTTGGTTGGGATTCTGTTTAGCAAGTAAACAGCTGTCTTAAGTGCATAGCCCCAAAAGGATTTTGGAAGAGTTGCATGGTTCATCATGGATCTAACCATGTCCTTCAAGGTTCGGTTACGCCTTTCAGATACACCATTATGCTGTGGTGTATACGGCGGAGTCCATTGAGACAATATCCCATTGTCCCTAAGATAATCTTGAAACTCTTGACTCAAGTATTCACCACCCCGATCGGATCGAAGTATCTTAATACTTTTACCAAGTTGTTTCTCTACTTCATTTCTGAATTCTTTGAATTTCTCAAAAGCTTCAGATTTGTGTTTCATCAAGAACACATACCCGAATCGTGAGTGATCATCGATAAAGGTGATGAAGTAGCTATAGCCTCCTTGTGCAAGAGTTGACATTGGTCCACATACATCAGTATGTATTAGACCAAGCAATTCTCCCACTGGTTTACCTTTTCCGAAAAAGGGTAATTTGGCCATCTTGCCTTTTAAGCATGGTTTGCATGTATCAAATGAACCGGGTTCAAATGATTCCAGAATTCCACATCGGTGTAATTTGGTCATGCGTTTCTTACTTACATGGCCAAGACGACAATGCCACGTATAGGAGTCTATTTGATTATCTATTCGAGCACATTTGTTGCTAACTTCGATATTGAAAATGTCACCGGATAAATCTAACGTGTAGATACCATTGCATAAAGTTCCGGTCCCATAAAGAACACCATTTAAAGTTATGTAACAACAATTGTTACTAAAAGTTAAATGATAACCCTTTTCATTCAAGCATGAAATAGATACAATGTTCTTTATTAACGAAGGAACAAAATAACAATTATCCAATTCTAAGACAAGTCCAGCAGGGAGCTTTAGCAAATATGTTCCGATGGAAACAACAGCAATCTTTGCTCCATTTCCAACTCGTAAATTCGCTTCTCCTTTGACGAGTCTTCTTCTATTCCTTAGCCCCTTTATGTCATTACATATATGTGAGCTACACCCAGTATCAAGTACCCAGGTATCTGAGGAAATAGAGTGACATTCAATAACGAAGATACTTGAAGAGGATGAGGCATCGGATGCCTTCTTCTTCAAAGACTCAAGATAAACCTTGCAGTTTCTTCGCCAGTGACCCTCCTTGCCACAATGATGGCAAGTGCCTTTTGGTGTCTTTTCAGTCTTTTTGGCCTTTTTCTTCTTTCCTTTATTCTGTTCTTTGGCCTTCCTTTTAGAACCTTTCTTCGAGGAACCAACTAACAATACCGTCTTCGGATCCTGCTTTATAGAAGGCTCTACAGTCTTCAGCAGGTTGAGCAACTCAGGAATGGTAGTCTCCAGCTTGTTCATCCGATAGTTCATCACAAATTGTGAATAACTTTTGGGCAAACAATGCAGAATTAAGTCAATACTTAGTTCATGATCCATTGCAAAACCGAGTGTGCTCAGTCGCTCAATGTACCTCAACATCTTTAACATAAACTGTGAGGCAGAAGTGCCTTCCTGCATCCTAGAGGTGAAGAGGAGTCTGGAGACTTCGAACCTTTCGGATCTCGCCTGCTCTTCAAATAACTCATGAAGATGGAAGATGATGGTATAAGCATCCATATGCTCATGCTGCTTTTGCAGCTCAGGTACCATAGAGGCTAGCATGATGCAACTCGCAAGTTCAGAATCGGTCACATGTTTCTGATAGGCCACTAACTGGTCTGGAGTTGCATCTTTTGGAGGACGGTTGGGAAGTTGATCTTCAAGGACATAAGCAAGCTTCTCTGCCTTGAGGATTATCCTCAGGTTTCGAAGCCAGTCCATGAAGTTTGGGCCAGTCAGTTTATTGGT
Organism: Boesenbergia rotunda; assembly: GCA_024364735.1. Taxonomy (NCBI): domain Eukaryota; kingdom Viridiplantae; phylum Streptophyta; class Magnoliopsida; order Zingiberales; family Zingiberaceae; genus Boesenbergia; species Boesenbergia rotunda. The sequence continues at coordinate 113,480 of JAGFNQ010001410.1, read as the reverse complement.
GTCCAAAATGGAACGCAAATTCAGAGAAGGCATGATCGAGTGATTATCCTAGAAATACAAATTGAGCTTATGTGAGAAGAATGATAAAAAATGCATCAACATACATTAATTAAATCCTATTTATTTTTCGAATTGAATAACCCTTTTTATCAATTCGGGAGATCGTAGGAACACCTCCAAATAGGTTGATATCCAACCATAGATAAGAACAACCATGGCTGTGGCCATCAAGTTATTCTTAGCTATGAAGGTAGGTAATTATACCGATTACATATCGCATATATGTAACTATCACTTTATGCTATCAACTAATTGAATGTTTGCATAAATCATTGGGTTGTTAACTCATTAACAAGTATGCAACAATATACATAGCACCCAACTGCACCTCTCTTTATTGGATCGTGAAAACCGATAGAGGGGGGGGGTGAATATCGGTAATCGTTCGGACTTTCGTAAAGAGCAATTGCACAGCGGAAGTAAAACTAAACACAACACAGAGACACAGTCGATTTTACTTGGTTCGGAGCCTGTGTCGACTCCTACTCCAAGGCCCACGGTCGTTGACCGTTTACTTTGGGCAATTCTATATGAAGCGCAATAATAGTTACAGAATTTAGTTACAAAGTAAGTGCACGAAAATAATAACAAAGAATTGCTCTCTTCGTTACCGACGTTCGGAGTGTATTGACTTTTTCGGGGCAGCGGGACGTCGTCGGCTCGAGTTGGAGTGTTTCTGGAGCAAGGCACGAGCGTAGAAGAGCGTTGAGGCGTTGAGAGAATTTATGTTTGGAAGCCTTGGTCGAGGGTCCTTTATATAGGGCCTGGGGGCGCCCGGGACGTCGGGGGCGCCCCCCACGTGGTCTCTGATCCGCAGAGCTCTCGGTCACGTCTGATCCTCTGGATCCGCTTTGACCGGGGCGCCCGGAGCGCTCGGGGCGCCCGCATTGACCGGTCAAAGCTTTATCTTCTCGGCTTCGCAAGGGCGAGCTTCGGCAGCTGGCAGTGGGGGTGCCCGCGACATGCGGGGCGCTCGCGACAGGCGGGGCGCCCGCGACAGGCGGGGCGCCCGCGACAGGCGGGGAGCCACGACAGGCGGGCGCCCGCGACAGGCGGGGCGCCCGGAGCATCCGGGGCGCCCCGAATGTAGCTGTCGAGGCGCGTTGAGGTGTGTTTTCACTTCTTGCAGACTTGGGTTGACCTTGGGGGCGCCCGGATCATCCGGGGCACCCTGCTCAGCTTCTGCCACACTCCTTTGAGGCTCTCTGAGCTGCAGATACTCAGTCCTTCGATCCTGCATCCAGGGTTAGTCCAAATAGCAATTATATTATTAATTTTTATACAGCCTTAGCTGTCTTGGTTCTGACTTTGGTCTCCAAAATGGAGCCCTAGGTCGAACCGACGCCTACTGTTCCCTCGACGGGGAACGCGTCCTCACCTACTCCTCTCGGGAGAATTTACCTGATGCCAACCGTTCCTCTGGTTGGACTTTTGCCTGACGGTCCTTTGTTAGGTCTTGGATGCCGAGCTGCCCTTCGCCCGGTGCCTAGCATTCCTTCGCTAGGGCTTTGTTTCCTGGCATCCCTTCGCCAGTGCCTAGCAGTCCTTCGCTAGGGCTTTGTTTCCTGGCAGCCCTTCGCCAGTGCCTAGCAGCCCTTCGCTAGGACTTGGTTTCCTGGCAGCCCTTCAGCCAAGTGCCTAGCAGCCCTTCGCTAGGACTTGGTTTCCTGGCAGCCCTTCGCCAGGTGCCTAGCAGCCCTTCGCTAGGATTTTGTTTCCTGGCAGCCCTTCGCCAGGTGCCTAGCAGCCCTTCGCTAGGACTTTGTTTCCTGGCAGCCCTTCGCCAGGTGCCTAGCAGCCCTTCGCTAGGATTTTGTCTCTGCACACTTTAGTGAATATTGTTAGATCACAAATAAACTTAACTTTGAATCCTTTGCCAATATCAAAACAAGGTTCGATATGGTGCTTCCTGCACCAACACTCTTTACATCAACCTTGGCTGTGGCACAACAAATCGATGCTCCAAGCTTAAGGCTGACCCATTAATCAAGAAATAGTTTTAATATGGTTGGAGCTCATTCAACCATTTAGTCAGGCTTGGATGTGTCCAACAACCAAAACTAAGGATTGACCTCTGACTCCAACTATATTAATCATAAACTAATTCCATGGTTTGAACATGTTGAGGTTCAAGCCGGGCATGGATGTGTCCATCAACCCAAACGAGAAACAAAACTCCAGTTCTAACCATATTAATGGAAGGTGTTGGCCTTAATATTTTGTAAGGGGTTTTGGGTCTCCTCCTTTCTTTTCTAAGCACATTCATGACATATAATTATGTCATGTACTAACGATTTCCTTAATAAAGTATGTATGTGACTTAATTTATTAAGTCTCATTAATTGAATTAGGAACCGGATTTCTTAATTCTAATTTCAAACTTTATTCAAGGAATTGTTTTGGGAAACAATTTCCTAAATTGTCATAATCAATTTCGGAAATAATATGTTTAAGACTTTGATTTCTCTAAATCAAATCTTATTAAATTAAGAGACAGATTCCCTTAATTCAACCACATATTATTTTCATGAAAATCTTATTTAAGAAAACTCTATAGGAAACCATTTTCCTAATTAATTTTGGAGACAACGATATGTAAGAGCATCACCTCTTAAATCAAATAAGGAAATTATCGTTTGAGAATCACCTCAAAATTTCCAAGATTTGATTACTTATTTTATTCATGGATTTATTAATTACAACAAAATATTTTCTTTGGGTGGCTCCCCGAGGCTCAGATACCCAAAAAAAAAGGAATTTGTTGTAAATCTAATTTGGTCCGCTCCCCGAGGCGTAACCAAATTAAACATGACAATTTTATTCAAAATAGGAAATTAAATTACAACAACTAACTTTAAATTGGACGGCTCCCCGAGGCTTAATCCAAAATAAAGAATTTTGTTAATAATTTAAAACCAATTCGAATTTAATTGTCAATTAATAATCCATAAATTTGTCTAGACTTTCTTTGAAAGAAAGTGCCCAAAATTGCGAGATTTCATAATAGGTTTTCAGAATAATTGTAAGTTTCTGGTACAAAGAAAACTTACATATTTCCAAAATTGGAAAATTTCTAAGATAGGAAATTTCCAAAATAGGAATGTTTCCAAAAATAGGAAGTTTTCACAATTATCATAAAATTTCAGAAACTAGGATATTTCAAAAGTTTGTGAAATTTCATGAGGATTTCCAAACTTTGAAATTCCTAAATATAAAATTTATCATAATTGGAAAGTTTCCATAATTGGAAAATTTTCCAAAATTGAGATCATGACAAAGTTTTCCGTAAAACAATTATATGATTATGTCGAACACTAACCGACTCTGATACCACTGTTGGGACCGGGTGCATGTTGACATGGATACGGGTTCGTAATTTAAAAAAATAATTACGTGCAGCGGAAGAATTAGCATAAATAATTTCTCAAATTATTTTTAACCACGTATCTAGCATGCAACCTTATGATGTGTGGACATGATCATAAATTAAAATTTTGCAGAAAGTAAACTAATTTACTCAATACCTCGCGTAACTCGAAGTAAGGGACGAGATCCAACCGTAGTGTCCCTTGGAAGCTCCGCCTCTATTCGCGTCCACGCCGAGTTCTCTTCGGGATGACTTCGCAAAGCCATGAGTTTCGTGCCGACAAGAACTACTAGATTCTCCAAAGGCACGACAAGAATATCAAGAGAGAGAGAGATGGAAACTAACCACCAAGTAACGGAATCAAGATTCCAGGGAAAGGAAGGAAGGAGTCACGACCCGCTTCTTCTTCTTCTTCGGCGCCTTCTTGGTGGAGTTGGCTCACGGCAACCCTAGGAGGAACTTCTAGGGCCGACGCCCACTTGGAGAGGGAGAGGGAGAGAAGGAGAGGAAGAGAGGCTAGGCAAGAATCCTTGATCACTTGAATTGATTTCCAAGCCTTGCCTATGCACCTTTATATAGTAGCCTCTTTATCGGCAAGTCTCCTCTTAACGGAATAAATTTTCATAAGAAATTTATCTTAATAATTTCCTTATGAATTATTCCATTATGCCAAGTTTTATTATAACTAACTTTATAATAAAACAAACACATCTCCCCTTTTATTATGGAATAAATTTTTCACAAAAATTTATCATATAAATTTTTCTTATCATGGAAAAATCAATTCATAATTGATTTTATAAAATAAAATAAACCAATCCATGGTTCATTTTAATTTCCATAAAAAGAATAAATTTATATAAATTTCTTTATATAAATTTATTTATCCATAATTTTATAAAACAAATCGCGCTTGATTTATTTTATAATTTAAACCAAATAAATTGGTTTCCCTCCTTTATTGTGGCCGGCCAAACCAAAGAGGGTGGGCACCCTCTTTGGCTGGCCACACCAAGCCAAAACCGTTACGAATTAAACTCATTTAATTCGTCCAATAAGCCTTCAAAAGACTTAGCCATTTTAAGCTTCCGATGCGCCTCTGATAAATTCAGATTCGACTTATTTCTCTTGATTGGAAAATCCAATTTTCAACTCATTTTAAATCCCTCGGATTACTCGTAGTGCGTGTGACTAAATAGGCTTTCGATTTATGTTGGCCGTCTATAATCAACCAATTATAGAACGATCATGAGTGGCACCTAGTAGTACATCATGACCCCCAATTAATCAAAAGATCAACGGTTGACCTCAGAAATAATTCTGAAACCGTTCAGCAGCTATAATGAGTCGTGCCTCATTCCCTTCACCATCTTATACCCACTTGGTTCAGGACACGATCTTTATGTGTCAGTCCCCACTAGGCTGACTACGTCACACCTAGCCCAAGTAATGTCTTTCTCGTCCAACGGATTCTAATTACTCTCATGTTTCCTAGAGATTCATACTCGGAACATGTTATGCTCTGGCCAGAGGCTTCGAGTAACAATCCGACGATAGGCCTTGGGTATACATCTCCTCGCAAGGAGTGGTGAATCCTTTGTAGGCTGTTCAAACATCTTCGGGCACTTCGGCTTATACCCAATCATCCTGGGTCTACACCTCCTTAGAGATGCTTGCTTAAGATGTCAAAGTATAAGTCTCCGTGACCAAGATGACTTGAACACTGCAAGTCAAAGGAACATCGCACTTAAGCTGCAGTAAAAACTTCATTGACATATCTACATGTAGATTCCCATATGAAGTTTTACAGCCAGTCACTCCAATGAACTAGTTCCCTTAACTAGCATCCATGTTTATCTCCTGACATCCCAATGTCACCAGCCAGTGAGAATCAGCTGATTAGAGAATAACCCATGCTAGTCTCAACAGAATTGATAGTGTCCGTATTTATCAATTCATCGACTAGGGACAATTTCAATACTTCACAATTGCACATGTAGAGATAATCACTAGTTGTGAATTCGTCACAAATTCTCTCATGCTGTGAATTGTATTGCGGACATTCAGTAAATGAGTTCAAGATCTCAATCAAATACATGAACATGTATACTCAAATAGTGAATATTCATTTATTAAAGTAAATGATTACAATCATAAGGCGATTGCCTTAGGACACTTCTCTCATATTACTAACACTCCACGCATGAGTCAGCGCTGGATTTCTCCATGCATAAGTCGGCGCACCGAGAGGGAGAGAGAGAGAAGGAGAGGAGGAGAAGAAACCTTAGGATTTTCTTGTGTTTTCTTGGATCAACCATCAACTTAGTTCCATGCCACCATGGGGTATATATAGGGCTACGATAGGGACCATGAGGAGGAGTTGGATCTTGGCCTGCTAATGGATCCAAACCCGATCCATTAATGAGGATTCAATCCACTAAAGGATCCCCATTGAATTACCTCACCGACCCCCATATTTACATATGAGCTCCACTTATTACGAGTTGTCCATCCCCCCGTGTTTAAGATCTCAAATGCCCGTTAATTAATTTAAATTACTGACAATTCAAATTAATTAACGTCTGAGTCCTTGACTAGTACCACTCGACCTTATCATCATGCCGGATTAAATCCACCTGCAGGGTTTAGCATGATGAACCTTTCGAGCTCATTAAGGGGGCATCTGTAACACCCCAAATTTGTCAATGTAGAATCATGACAATGTATGAAAATGATTATAATGAAATGATATGAATTTCATGCAATCACATGCCATGAAATGTTATGAATGCATGAAATATTATATTCATGAAATATTATTATCATGAAATATTATATTCATGAATATGGAATTATTAAAAACATTATGAAATAATATTTTTGGAATATTATGAAATATTCTGAATTCATAAAATATTATTCATATTATGAAATTTCATGATGGGCTTGGTTTATTGGGCTTGGAAATGAATGGTGCTAAAAAGAAAGTGCAAAGTGGAGGAAGCAAGGATTGAACCTTGGACCTCCTAGTTGCACTCACCATGTCATAACCAATGAACCAAGCCATATTTCATGTAGAAGGAGAAAGGAACATGCTTGTTAAGTGGGTAAGAGTGAAGAGACATGTCTTTTCATGAGAAAGGTATAAATATGGGAAGTTGGAATAACTTCCATTTCTTTTCTTCTTCCTCTTCACTTCTCCCAACCGAAACTTCCATCATCTTCTTCCTTCTTTCCATTTTCGAAAACCCTAGGCAAGGGTTCTAACCCTAGAGCAATTTCAAGAGGGAAAATCCAAGTGATCTTGTCATCTACCAAGACCAAGGAATCTTAGAGAGAAGATTTGGAAGAAAAGATCTTTGCATACCCTCCAAGTGTAGGGTACCCTACGGTTTAAGAGAAGGCGAAATTTCCAGCGCTAGGATGTAAGTATCCTCTCGCCTGTAGCATAATTGCTATTGAATGTTACTTGTTTCATTCTTTTGGAAAAAAATCACAAGGACCATCCCTTATAAGACTTTCGGCCACCACCATGAAGTAGGGCTTGGTTACTTTTTATTGCATGAGGAGATGCCTAGAAACTTAGGGTATACATGTAGATGGATTTTTCTTCATGGTGTCAAGAACAAAACCTAGGGTTTTGCTTTGTAGAGGGTTTCGGCCACCCCTTGTAAGGGGTCCAAGAGAAGAGTTTTTTTGATCAAACTTGATGCATACTAGTAACCCTAGGGACTTTATACTCATATGTGTTGTTTCCCAATTTTTGAGAAGACAAAATTAGGGTTTAACACCCTATATGACTTTCGGCCAAGGTATTGAAAAAGGGGCTAGTGAGAGTTGAGTTATCCTAGAAAACATTCATGCTTAGGGTATGGAATAATATTGTATACAAGGTGTTTGTATAATTGTGTGTGAAGTTTGGATGTCAAAAAAATCTAGCCTAGCCTACTCTACAAGGTTTCGGCCACCCCTAGGGAAATTAGGGTTCAAGGTTGAATGATTTTCCCTATGATATATCCATGTTTAATGATATAAGTGAAGTGTTTGTAAGAATGCTTGAATGAATGCTTGGTGGGAAAACCAAATTCCTTACTTGTATGTTTCGGCCAACCCTGGTTCTAGGGTTGGGAAGTACCTAATGAGACCATGAAGCATGCTATTACATATGTGATATGTGTATAAATTATGTGACCTATCTTGTTAGGTATAAAAGCATGCCTTATAGCCCATGGGGCACTCTTATGACATGAATATGATGTGATTGAGATGTGGTTGATAATATGCCTAAAAAGGAGATACTCTATTGAAACTGGGATCAAGAGCACCCGAATGCGCGGTGTGTCCCTAGGGGATCAAGAGCACCCGAATGTGTGGTGTGTCCCTTTGAGAAGTGATTAAGAGTACCTTTAGGCATATACATATATGAGTAATTGCATGATAAATTACTTTACTTTGGAAAGTTGTCTACCCGACTCGGAAGGGGGTCGTTAAACAAATCCAATGAGCATGTTAAGGTCATGGCATTGGTAGGACGGAAGGGTCCTGCTCTAATTAGATTGGTGGCTCGCTACCCCAATTTATTAGGGAACGCGCATGATGTGGTACGACAACTGGGCCCTGGATGATGATATGATATTTTGAAGTACTTACCATTATGGAACTTTTTGAAAAACATTTCTCATCGTGTGATCTTGTTCCGTAAAGTACTTAGAGATAAATTGATGTTTATGATGCTTTGATGAGATGCTTATGATGCTGATAATTCTATCTGATTATTGTGTACATGATATGATGTATTGATATGGATTTTGCGAGTAGGCCCGGATTCTTACTAAGCATGTTTTGCTTACTAGTTCCTGTTATTTTTCTTATGCTGCAGATAGCGGTAAGAAATACTCGAACTAAAGGAAGAGGCAGAGGGAAGGTTGGAGGATGTGTGTGGTGATGGCTCGGGAAAGGATGAAAGATTCTATCTACCTTAGTTTATCTAGAATCTAACTGCTTCCGATTAAAGATTGAAAATGTATTACTATACTCTGAATATATGATGATTGTGACTACTCTACTGTTAGGGATATGGAACCTAAGTCGTGTTAGATAATACTATTATTAATGTCTAATTCCTATAGTACGCATGCCCAGTAAAATGCTAGATGTTTACTATTTTCGGTTGCCTATGAATGTTTCTTTTGCATGCATCTAAGACTAGATAACTATTGCTATATGCTTACTTGAGATTTCATGCTATAGTGTGTTAAATGATTTCCATATTAGGTTGTAAATGCATGTAGATATAAATGAAATGAAAAAAAACCATGCTTGGTAAATTAGTCTTCAATAGGCATGCCTACTACATTTCTTGTATGTATCTGTTTTGTTTGGATATACATGCTTAACATGATTGCATGATATGAATGTATGGACCCGTAACCCCGCCTTTAGGGTAGATATAAGGTCGGGCGTTACAGCATCATCAACCCGACTCACCAGGACACGGATTCTGTCAATAATTAACATCACATCATATTATTAATATTATCACCCAACTTACCGGGCCTATCGATCTAACTGAATAGATCTCGCCCATTGGTAAATCAAAGAAATAATAATTAATAATATATGCCCGTTATTATATCGGGATTAAGGGATCGTACTCCATAATAAAATCTGAGGTCCTATCCAATTATTGAGTTAGTACAAATTGGATAACCTCGAGTTTTGGTCCTACTCAATGTACTCAAAGCACACTAGTGTAATTCTATGGTCAAGACCAACTACACCTAATTACACTACAACTATCCTGATGGGTTGTCCAATTCTATCTCGGTTGTGAGCCTCTATTTATACTATGCAAGAAACTGATAACATGATCTTTCGTGTGACACCACACATCATGTTATCTACAATGCAAAGTAATTGGACTTCATGCATGTACTAATATAAATAGGTACCTAGTGTAGTTGTAATTCTCTTTTCAAAATTTAGATGATCTCATATATATAAAAAGAGCAATGTCTTTTAGTATACACATCTAATAATACCTTCCCGTTACCTCGCGATCTTCTATCATATGACCCTCCTCTCTTGGACGTCGTGTGAGCGACGATCTACCAAGAACCGAAAGCCACCAAGACCACCTTGCTTCTCCTCTTTTGCTTCCGCCAACCACAAGGAGAAGTATCTCCTTGTTTGCGCAACCCTAACCTCTCTATATGGTGAAGAAAAACACCATCCTCCAAGCTACCACCGGCTAAGGAGAAGCCACCTTCCAAGCCACCGCCGACCAAGGAGAAGCTACCTTCTTCATGCTGCCGTCTGCCAAGGAAGCGCTCCTTCTCCAAGCTGCCACCGGCCAAGGAGAAGCCACCTTCCAAGCCACTGCCGGCCAAGGAGAAGCTACCTTCTTCATGTTGCCGTAGGCCAAGGAAGCACTCCTTCTCCAAGCTGCCACCGACCAAGGGGAGAGACTCATCCAAGGACTGCCGCCGGCAATGAAGAGGATACCTCCATCTGCTGCCGCTGGCCATGGATCAGCTTCCTTCCCTGCTGCCATTGGCCAGGAGAGTGTCTGATCCAAGATCTGCTATTGGTGATGGAGAGGAAACCTTCATCTGCTGCCGCCGGCCATGGATCAACCCCCTTCCCTGCTGCCATCGGCCATGGATCAGCCATCTTCCCTACTACCATCGGCCAAGGAAAGTGGCTGCTCCAAGATCTACCACCGGCGATGGAGAGGAATCCTTCATCTGCTGCCGCCGGCCATGGATCAGCCTCCTTCCCTACTACCGTCGGGCAAGGAGAGTGGCTGCTCCAAGGTCTACCGCTAGCTGAGAAAGGGCCTTCTTCTCCAAACTCCCACCGGCCATGCACTAGGAGAATAGAAGAAGAGGATGCCCTAGGAGAGAGGAAGTGAGAGGAAGAGAGAGAGAGAGAGAGGAAAAATAATGATCCATTAGGTCTTGGCTTCATGACTCCATGGGGTATTTATAGGGCTACAATGGGACCATGAGGAGGAGTTGGATCTTGGTTTGCTAATGAATCCAAACCCGATCCATTAATGAAGAACCATTCCACTAAAGGTTCTTCATTGAACTACCTCACCAACCCCCATATTTACATATGGGCTCCACCTATTATGTATATAATTTCTCCTCGTGTTTAAGATATCGAATACCAGTTAATTAATTTAAATTACTGACAATTTTAATTAATCAACCTCTAACTGCTTAACTAGTACCACTCATCCTTATCATCATGTTGGACCAAGTTCACCTGCAGGATTTAACATGATAAACCTTATAGCTTATCAAGGGGCATCATCATCCCGACTCACCAGTGTTGGGGCACTTGGCCCAAAGATAATCAGGAGGATCATGAGTTTTGATGTGTGTGTCAATATGATTAAGTCAGGGGTTGTTGTTGGACTAATATGTGTATGTGAATGTGTAGGTTTGCAGGTACACATAGACTTGGTTGGATGTCTTCAAGTGAAGGGTGGTATAGAGGCAAGCTAGAGGCTTGTGTGCACATCCAAGGGACCATGGGTAGAGACGATGGGCCGAGAGGTGCGTACTTCGAGGCATGCGTGAAGGGTGGCATGAAGGCAAGCCGAGGGCTTGCATGCGCATCCGAGGGATGGGAGCCAAAGATGAAGAGGGCGTGAAGGCAACAAATCGAGACTGCTAATTGAAGAGTCGACCAGGTCATGAGGGTCTGAGTGTGAGTGTTTGTACTCGGGAGCTAAGCCGGGAGGGTTTGAGTGCGGAGAGAAATGTACTTGAGAAGGAAACCCTAGGCTTAGAAGGGGACCAGTCGACTGCCTCAGGGGCAATCGACTGGGATGGCCAGAATTCGAAAGGTCAGTGTGAGAATTCGAATTCAGGGTAGGCCAGTCGACTGTCCTAGGGGCAGTCGACTGGCCAACGGTCATATTCAGCTCGAGCTCTATTTAAGGGAGCTCAGTTCAAGCTGTTTACCCTTGACAAAACTTGCTTGGATAGAGTAAGTTAGTAGCTTGTTGTGCTCAGATAGTGTCCAGAGGTTGTGGAGAGGTTTCTTCACCCACAAGGAGCTACGAGATCTAGCCGGAGGTGCTCCGGGGAATCATCCACCGACAGATTAGGGATCGTCCACCTTACGGGCAGCCGTGGAGTAGGAGTTTTTATCTCCAAACCACGTATATAGGTGCGTTAGCATTGTTTTCATTTGTTTTATTAGAATTCCACTTGTGCTTACTAATGTTGTAGGTAGAAAAATCGAAAGTTGCTATTCACCCCCCCCTCTAGTAAGACAAACACGATCTAACAAGTGGTATCATAGCAAAGGTCCGCTCTTGTTGGAATAACCGCCAAAAGGGCACAAGCTAGAGGAAAAAATGATGGAAGACAAGTTGAGGGATGATATCAACACTCCACCCTCCTATGATCGTGAGTACTTTGACTATTGGAGGACAAGAATGAAGACTTGGCTTGGAATGGAGTTGGAATACATAATGGTGCTAGAAGAGCCCTTCGAAATTCCAATGGATAAGCACGGGAAGAAGCATCGACCTAGATACTGGACCAAGGAGCAACAAGTCCAATCTAAGGCAAATGGGAAGGTAATTAGTATATTAATTGATATTTTACCTAAAAATGTGTTGAGTAGTGTAGGTAAATATAAAAATGCAAATGAGCTATGGAATAATATGGGAGAATTCCATAAGAACTCTATGTTGGATCGAGAGAATACGATAGAGGGGGGGGGTGAATATCGTTAAAAACTTTTCGGATTCGAGGTTAAAAGAATACACAGCGAATTGAAAACACAGCACAAGAATTCAAGCGATTTTACTTGGTTCGGAGTCGCGGTCGGCTCCTACTCCAAGGCCCATGGTCGTTGACCGTTTACTGCGGTCAATTCTATATGTGCGCAAATGTTTACAGAAAAATATTACAGTTGTAGTACAGTAAACTAAAAATTAAACTCTTCGTTACCGACACCCGGTGTGGATCGTGCTTCGGAGCAGAGGGTCATCGTCGGCGCTTGAATCTCGAGATGGGAGGTTTCCGGAGCAGAGCGCTTGAGTCGAAGAGCGTATTGGCGTTGGAAGAATTGTGTCAGAAGCCTTGGGGGTCGAACCCCTTATATAGTACACCTGGGGGCGCCTGGGACGCTGGGGGCGCCTACACGTGTCTCCCGATCCGTAAACCCTCATCCACAACTCGGTCAACCCTTATCCCTCCAGGATCGGGCTCGAGGTTTGACGGGGGCGCCCGGGAAGCAGGGGGCACCCGGGATGACTTGGTCTGCTGGCTTCTTGCTGGCTTGAACTTTATCTGCTTCGTTGGCTTGGACCCAGGGCGCCCGAGGCATCCGGGGCGCCCGGGAGCACGGGGGCGCCCGGGATCTTGGGGGCGCCCAACCCAGTGAGCTTCGAAGCATTTTCTTTCTCAACTCTTGTTTGGCTTTGCCTTGGGGGCGCCCGGGACCTCCGGGGTGCCCTGCCTAGCTGCTGCCCCTCTCCTTTGGAGTGTTCTGAGCTGCAGAAACTCGTTCCTTCGGTCCTGCATCTAGGGTTAGTAACCAAACATGATAAAGCAAGTATGTTAGTGAATTTTACAGCTGTAGCTATCTTGGTTCTGACTTTGGGTCTCCAAAATGGAACCCTAGGTCAAACCGACGCCTACTGTTCCCTCTTCGGGGAACGCGTCCTCGCCTACTCCTCTCAGGAGAATTTACCCGTTGCCAACCGGCTCCTCCGGTTGGACTTTTGCCCAGCAGTCCTTCGCCAGGTGCCTAGCAGTCCTTCGCCAGGTCTTCAGTACCAAGCAGTCCTTCGCCTGGTGCCCAACAATCCTTCGCCAGGTCTTCGGTTCCAAGCAGTCCTTCGCCTGGTGCCAAGCAATCCTTCGCCAGGTCTTCGGGACCAAGCAGTCCTTCGCCTGGTGCTTAGCAATCCTTCGCCAGGTCTTAAGGTTTCGATGCCTAGCAATCCTTCGCTAGGTGCCTAGCAGTCCTTCGCTAGAACTTCAATCTGCACACTCAAGTAACATGTTAGATAAACATAACATCTTAACTTTTGAATCCTTTGCCATTATCAAAACCCAGGTTCGACTTGGGTGCTGTCTGCACCAACAATCTCCCCCTTTTTGATTTATGGCAACCCGATTCAAAAAGTTAAGTTAATCAAAATAGGTGAAATACCAGTTTAGTTTCCTCCCCTAGAAGGAATCTCCCCCTAGGGTTTTCAAAGATTCGTGGGGTTTGAAAAATTTCTAAGTCTAAGATGGAATTAGTTTTTTCAACACTTAGAAAAAACTTTTTCCAAGGAAAGTTTTGGTTGGGCACTTTGGAAAATTTATACTTAGAAACTTTACACTTAGAAAAATTTTCAAGTTAATAACTTAGACAATTTTCTAAACATTTTTTGAAAAAAAATTTTCAATCTCTTTAGTACTTTAGAAGGTTTATACTTAGAAACTTTTCTATTAGAGAAGTTTGAAAATAAGTACTTAGAAAAATTCTGAGCATAGCTTAAGTTAGAAACGCTTTTGAAAAATAGCTTGGGTCAAATACTTAGACTCAATTTTGGAATCAACTTAGATCAAGTACTTAAAAACAAAAAATAGTTTTGAAGGCAAAGATCAAGTACTTAAAAACAAAAAACAGTTTTGAAGGCAAACTTAGATCAAGTACTTAAAAACAAAAAACAGTTTTGAAGGCAACTTTGATTAAGTATTTTTTGAAGAAAGGATAAGGATAATTTTGAATGTTGAATTTTTTTTTAAAATTTTCTCTCCTTTCCAATCTCTCCCCCTTTGCCATATATCAAAAAAACAAAGCAATATAGCAAAAAAAATTGCATAAGGATATAGCAAAAGAATAATGTGCTGTACTGAACCAATTCAAGATATAAATTTGGACCAAATCAATTTGAATTATCTCGCTCTGGTCCTGTCTAACCCAATTAGCTACTTACTAACTGTTATAGACAGTTTGCTAGGGTTAGTCAAGTTAAGTGTTTTGTTCAAGTTAGATTTTCTAAGCTTGACACTTAACCTGATTACTGTATATTGGTATTTAGTGCCCCAATTATTGCAGATGCACAGAGTTAAGCATCTTGAATCAAGGCAAAAACCTAAGCATCTCAACCCATTCTAGGTGATCAATCAAAAGTACCCTAAGGTGCTTGTGAGATGCTGACTTCTATATCTATAGGTGCATGCAGTTCTAGGGTTTGGACCTAGGCTAAGTCCATTTGCGAAAAAGCCCTAGTTTTGAAGGGGGTAGTTTTTTTAAAAAAAAACTAAGTCGAAAAACTGATTTTAAAATTGCAAAAAGATTTTTCAAACAAGTAGAAACTAGTTTTAAAATCAAGTAAAGCAGTTTTAAAATTAATTTAGAAACTGATTTTAAATTAAAGCAGTTAAAAAAATTAGATTAAACCTATTCTACCCAGCATAACCCTAACTGCCTTCTTAGTGAGCTGAACTTAGACTCAGGTAGGGGTTTGGTGAATATGTCAGCTAAGTTAGATTTAGAATCTACATGCTTAAGGACTATCTCACCCCTGGCTACGTGATCTCTTACAAAGTGGTGTTTGACTTCTATGTGTTTAGTTCTGGAGTGTTGGATTGGATTCTTAGTTAGGTTAATTGAGCTTATATTATCAATGTAGACCTGAGTTTGAGTGTAGTTAAGCTGGAAGTCTTTGAGAGTGTGCATCATCCATAAGAGTTGTGCTACACACTCTCCTAAAGCTACATCTCAGCTTCAGTTGTAGATAGAGCTACACAGTGTTGTTTTCTGCTGCACCAACTTACTAGACTATTTCCTAATAGTTGACAGCTTCCACTTGTGCTCTTTTTATCTAATTTACAACCAGCGTAGTCAGAATCCGAGTATCCTGACAAGTCAAAGGTTGAGGTCCTAGGATACCAAATCCCTACATTTAGGGTGCCCTTAACATATCTTAGTATTCTTTTTAGGGCTGCTAAGTGCGTTTCCTTAGCACAGGTTTGGTATCTAGCACACATTCCTACGGCAAAAAGGATATCAGGTCTGCTGGCTGTAAGATACAGTAGACTTTCAATCATACTTCTATAGAGTTTAAGGTCTACTGGTTTACCATCAGGGTCACTATCTATTTTTACATTTGTGGCCATGGGGGTACTTATGCTTTTAGAGTTATCCATTTTAAATTTCTTTATTAATTCCTTATCATATTTGGATTGATGGACATAGTTTCTATCCCTAGTTTGTTTAATTTGTAACCCTAGAAAGAAGTTGAGCTCACCAACTAAGCTCATTTCAAATTCATTTTCTATTATTCTAACGCATTCTTTTAAGAAATTGGAGTTAGAAGACCCAAAGATTATGTCGTCGACGTAAATTTGGGCAATAAAGATTTCTTTTCCTAAGGTCTTAATAAATAGGGTTGAGTCAATTTGTCCTTGTTTAAATTCTTTAGAAATTATGTAGGTTGATAAGGGTTCATACCAGGCCCTAGGTGCTTGTTTAAGTCCATAAAGTGCTTTAGTGAGTTTGTAAACGTGGTTAGGTCTTTCTAAGTCCTCAAAACCAGGAGGTTGTCCTACATAGACTTCTTCCTTAATGAATCCATTTAGAAAAGCTGACTTTACATCCATTTGGTATAATTTAAATCCTTTATGGGATGCAAAGGCTAATAACATCCTAATGGACTCAAGTCTAGCTACCGGGGCATAGGTTTCGTCATAATCTAACCCTTCTACTTGACTGAACCCTTTCGCTACTAAGCGGGCTTTATTTCTAACTATTTCTCCTTAATCATTTAGCTTATTCCTAAAAACCCACTTAGTGTCAATGATGGATTTGTCCTCAGGTTTAGGTAATAGTTCCCAGACTTGGTTCCTCTCAAATTGGGCTAACTCTTCTTGCATAGCTATGATCCAATCAGGATCAGGTAAGGCTTCCTCTATAGTCTTAGGTTCAATTTTTGAAATCATTGCTATCTGACTAAGGTTTCTATAGGAAGACCTAGTTCTGACTCCTAAAGTTGGATCACCCACAATTTGATCAGTTGGGTGACTGAGTCTGGGTTTCTTGGTTTTTCTAGAACTTGTTCAGCCTCAGGTCCGGTTGGTCGGTTTCGTTCAATATTTGTTTCAATATTTGGTTCAATAGTTGGTTCAATTGACTCACTAGTTGTTTCAATAGTTAGTTCATTTATGGGTTCAATTAAAGGTTCAATAGCTTGCTCATTATCTTCTTGATCAGTATTTGATGAATTTAGATCTGGATTATCAGATTTTGAGTTAATTTCTTCATCAAATATTAGATTTATAGTTTCTTCAATTTTCTTAGTTTGTTTGTTGTAAACCCTGTAGGCTCTACTTGTGGTTGAATATCCTAGAAGATGCCTAGGGTTGAATTAGACTGAAATTTACCTAGATAGTCCTTGGTGTTTAGGATGTGGACTTTGCACCCAAAGACCCTTAGGTAGTGTAGGTTTGGAAGTCTATGGTAGTATAATTCATAGGGTGTTTTATTGTGTCGTTTGTTAATTAGGACCCTATTTTGAATGTAGCACGTCGTACTAATTGCTTCTGCCCAGTATTGGTTAGCTAGGTTGAATTCATTGAGCATAGCCCTAGCGGCTTCCAGTAGGGTTCTATTTTTCCTTTCAACTATCCCATTTTGCTGGGGGTTCTAGGACACGAAAATTCATGTATGTACCCGTTTACCTTACAAAATTTCTCGAATCGTTTATTTTCAAACTCTCCCCCGTGATCACTCCTAAGTCTTTTGATTTTGGTATCGTTTTGATTTTCAACTAACTTACAAAAATCATTGATTAGGTATAGGGTTTCATCTTTGGTCTTTAGAAACCTAACCCAGGTAAACCTAGAGTAATCATCAACTATTACTAAACAGTACCGGTTTCCGCTTAGTAACTTGGCTCCATGTGAATCAAACAGGTCAAGGTGCAGGAGCTCAAGTGTGGTTTGAGTTAGATCAGATTGAATTAGTTTATGATTAGACCTGGTTTGTTTACCTTGATTACATGATTCACACATTAAGTTTTCATGATTTTTAATTTTAGGAATACCTTTAATTAGGCCAAGTTGGGTGATTTTCGAAATTATTCTCAGATTAGTGTGACCTAATCTCCTATGCCAGAGGTTTGATTGTTCTAACTAAGTTAACATGCATTTAGGTACTAGGGGTAGGTTTATAGTGTAAACATTATTTTTCCTAGTGCCCTTAAGCATGATTTCTGAGTCTTGCAAGTTTCTAATCAGGCAGTTAGAGTTGGTAAAGGTAACTACATAACCAGTATCACATAATTGACTTATGCTAAGCAGGTTAAATTTAAAGTCTTCAACCAAAAGAACCTTTTTAATAACAAAGTCAGATTTAAGTTCAATGTTACCTGACCCAATCACCTTGAGTGTAGCATTGTTGCCAAATACTACTGAGCCTAGGTTCTTGAACTTGAGTTTGGTGAATTTCAATTTATCTCCAGTCATGTGTCTGGAGCACCCGCTATCCAACATCCATTGGTCCAAATCTTTATGTTCCTACACATAAAGAGTTTTGTTGATTTGATCCAATTAGAATCAGGAATAGCCTAAATTGATTTTTCACTGCCTAGTCTATCTCACCCGAATCTAGGGTTATCAATCACGTTAGCCTTATGGGTTTTGTGAGACAGGTTTTAGTAGATAGAATTATTTTAAATAATCATGATTTATTTTGAAAAAGTTGAAAACAATTGGTTTTGATTTTATTTTAAAAAAATGTTTGAATCTACAATTAACTGAAAATTTGTGTTAGATTCGAATTTGACAAAGAATAATTTGAATTTGAAATTCAAAAATTGGCTTCCAGGTCTTGGCGAGGCACTAGGCCTTCTTTGGCTGTAGCCTTATGGGATCATCAACCCTTTCCTTGACAAAGCCTTTTAATGAAATTTCATTTTCAAAATTATTTTTTGAAAAATTCTGGTCTAACTAGTTTGGGTCTTGGATCGGTAGCTTCGGCTAGTTTCACCAGTCTAAAGAGACCAAGTAGAGTATACTTGACCTTATTAGAAGAGGCTTCCCTAACGTACTATCATCTCACCGCCACCAATACTATGTTGTTCAAATTTTAGTTAAGTTGGTTCAGTCCTTAAACTAACCAGCCCTAAGTCTAAGCATGGTAAATTACAGAAATTAAATAGACAAGCAATCATGCAAATTAAAACAAGAATAGAAATTTATCTAACTATGAATATTGTTTTTAATTTGGCTCCCCCTGGACTAAAGCCACGATAATGGTTTGACAAGATATGAATCTTGTCCTTGGGGATCCAATACTGATTTGATCCAGTTTGTTTGTTCAGGCACAGTTTGGGTACCCATGCCTGAACTTTAGGTCTGGACTGGTTCAGGACAACATTGTAGGATCTTTGTCTAGACTTTGTTCTATAGCCTAACCCGGATCGATTTAGAACTGACTTCTGTTTTCCAAGGATCATGTCAAGACCCTTGGAACCAGAAGTGAATCGTTCTAAGGCTGTTCTGAGGTCCTTGACTTGAGTTTTCAAGGAGGAGTTCTCTTTCTCAAGTTTTTCAACTTGAGTAGAGGTTCCTTCTTGAACCTTCTCAGTTAAGGATCCAGAGTCAGCTCCCTCTTTCAGGAGTTTTACTTCCTGTCGGAGAGATTCGACTTGGAGTTTGGCTTTCGCCAAGTCTCGAGAAAGATAGGCAATTAATTCGTTTAACTGATTTCTAGAAAAACCACTTACAGTGATTTCGCCATCCTCTGAAAATGTGAGTTTGCCATCGTCCGGCTCCGATTCTGACTCGGTCTCGATTTCTTCTAAGGCGGTTAGTGTGAGTAGGTTCGACTGTGGGGCCTCTTCTTCTTCTTCGAAGGAGGAATCGTCCCACGTTGCCTGAAGGGCCTTCTTCTTTCTCGTCTTCTTCGTTTCCTTCAGATTGGGGCATTCAGTCTTGTAGTGACCCTTCTTTTTGCATTCGTAACAGGTCACATTTGGTTTGTTCTTTTCATTTGAGGGTTCAGCTGGTTCTTCCTTTCTTCGGTTGGTTTTCCTTCTGTTGGTCTGGTTTTTTTGTTCTTTGTAGTAGTCCCGGGCTAGCTGAACCAGCTTAGGTCGATTTCCTTCGCTGTCTTCTGAGTCTGAGTCTGAATCAGACTCGAGTGCAGGTTGAGTTTTCTTCTTGGTCATCTTTCCAGCTTTACCTGCAACAAAAGAATGTCTTTCTCGGCCAGGTTGCAGTTAGTCTGCTCATGCAATTCTAGTTCAGAAAATAGTTCATCTAACTTGATTTTAGAAAGATCCCTTGAAACTTTGTACGCATCTACCATAGATGCCCATAAAGTATTTCTAGGGAAGGCGTTAAGAGCATACCTGATCAGGTCACGGTTCTCTACCTTGTGACCAATGGTGTGTAGGCCGTTCATCAGCTCCTGAATTCTGGCGTGGAGCTGAGTTGCAGATTCGTTGTCGTTCATCTTGATGGTATATAGCTTGTTCAGTAGTAGGTCCCTCTTGCTGATTCGGGTGTCGGAGGTTCATTCGTGTAATTCAATTAGCTTACCCCAGAGTTCCTTTGCGCTGTTGAATGGACCCACCCGGTTCAGCTCTTCTTTGGTTAGACCGCATTGAAGTGTTTGAGTTGCTTTGGCATCGACTTCAATTTTCCTTTTTAGGGTGGTATCCCATTCAGTGTAGGATTGTTGTACTCCGTCAGCATTCTTCGAATTTCCAGTCCGGACTGGATTATTATCCACATGTCCACCTGAGTTTTCAGATGGACTTCCATCTTACTCTTCCACTAGGAGAAATCCTCCCCACTAAAGAGCGGTGGTCTTGCGGTACTGAAGCCTTCTTGCATGGCCATTTAGGATTTACTGAAAAGAGAGAGAAACGAAAAAATGTCCCAAGACTTGGTCTTGGATTAGCAGTGCGGGAAGAAAAGAAATTATCGAGTGGTGTTGCACCAACCTCGATTAACGATAAAAATTCAAAAAAAAATTCAAAGAAAATCCGAAAAAAAATATCTCAAATTGGTGGTTGCACCAAATTTGAGCTTCCCCACTCTGATACCACTTGTTGGATCGAGAGAATACGATAGAGGGGGGGGGTGAATATCGTTAAAAACTTTTCGGATTCGAGGTTAAGAGAATACGTAGCGGAATTGAAAACACAGCACAAGAACTCAAGCGATTTTACTTGGTTCGGAGTCACGGTCGACTCCTACTCCAAGGCCCACGGTCGTTGACCGTTTATTGCGGGCAATTCTATATGTGTGCAAATGTTTACAGAAAAATATTACAGTTGTAGTACAGTAAACTAAAAATTAAACTCTTCGTTACCGACGCGCCAGTGTGGATCGTGCTTCGGAGCAGAGGGTCGTCGTTGGCGCTTGAATCTCCAGATGGGAGATTTCTGGAGCAGAGCGCTTGAGTCGAAGAGCGTATTGGCATTGGAAGAATTGTGTCAGAAGCCTTGGGGGTCGAGCCCCTTATATAGTACACCTGGGGGCGCCCGGGACGCTGGGGGCGCCCTCCACGTGTCTCCCGATCCGTAAACCCTCATCAGCAACTCGGTCAGCCCTTATCCCTCCAGGATCGGGCTCGGGGTTTGACGGGGGCGCCCGGGTTGACTTGGTCTGCTGGCTTCTCGCTGGTTTGAACTTTATCTGCTTCGTTGGCTTGGACCCAGGGCGCCCGAGGCATCCGGGGCGCCCGGGAGCACGAGGGTGCCCGGGAGCTTGGGGCACCCGGCCCAGTGAGCTTCCGAAGCGTTTTCTTTCTCAACTCTTGTTTGGCTTTGCCTTGGGGGCGCCCGGGACCTCCGGGGCGCCCTGCCCAGCTGCTGCCCTTCTCCTTTGGAGCGTTCTGAGCTACAGAAAATCGTTCCTTCGGTCCTGCATCCAGGGTTAGTACCAAACATGATAAAGCAAGTATGTTAGTGAATTTTACAGCCGTAGCTATCTTGGTTTTGACTTTGGGTCTCCAAAATGAAACCCTAGGTCGAACCGACGCCTACTGTTCCCTCGTCGGGGAACGCATCCTCGCCTACTCCTCTCAGGAGAATTTACCTATTACCAACTGGCTCCTCCGGTAGGACTTTTGCCCAACAGTCCTTCGCCAAGTGCCTAGCAGTCCTTCGCCAGGTCTTCAGTACCAAGCAGTCCTTCGCCTGGTGCCCAATAATCCTTCGCCAGGTCTTCGGTTCCAAGCAGTCCTTCGCCTGGTGCCTAGCAATCCTTCGCCAGGTCTTCGGTACCAAGCAGTCCTTCGCCTGGTGCCTAGCAATCCTTCGCCAGTCTTTTGATGTAACGACCCGCCCATTTGGCGGCCCATTGGCGTCTCGACCGTCGACCGTCGACCGTGCCGTTACTCTACTACTGGTCTTCCCGCCCCTGGCCAGCGGGTTTGCCTTCCTCAGGATCGACTCTAGCCTCCAGGCTAAAGTATAGAGTTATGAATCTGATACCATTGAGCTGCAGCTCAATTGTATCAGGATTCATAAACTCTAGTACTTTAGCCTGGAGGTCTAGAGTTCGAATCCTGAGGAAGGCAAAACCGCTGGCCAGGGCGGGAGACGTAGTAGAGTACGGCACGGTCGCGGTCGCGGTCGAGACCGCCAATGGCCGCCAAATGGGCGGGTCGTTACATTTGATTCCTAGCAGCCCTTCGCTAGGTGCCCAGCAATCCTTCGCCAGGTCTTAAGGCTTCGATGCCTAGCAGTCCTTCGCTAGGTGCCTAGCAGTCCTTCGCTAGGACTTCAATATGCACACTCAAGTAACATGTTAGATAAACATAACATCTTAACTTTTGAATCCTTTGCCATTATCAAAACCCAGGTTCGACTTGGGTGCTGTCTGCACCAACACTCTACACAAGCCAAATTAGTGGAAGAGCCAAAGGAGATAAACTCAATGGCCCGAGAAGATAATGAAGAAGAAGAATTGCTCATCTCATCAAGTGAAGTGGAAGAAGAAATTGAGAGGTCGTCCACTTCATCAAGGGAAGAGGAAGAGGTCACCACCTCAAGGATTGAGGGGGAGGAGAGACCCACTTCCATACCGGAGCAAGAAGAAGCTCCTACCTCCACCAAAGCAAGAACCAAAGACCACATTATATGTTTTGGATGTAACAAGAAGGGGCACTACAAGGATAAGTGTTCACTAGGTAATAAGGAGGTAAATCTTAAACCCGGGTCCATTCATTTTAAATCTAATGTGGGTTGTAGGGAAATGAAAGAAAAGAAGCATATTAGGTGCTATACTTGCGGGGAGCTAGGACATTATCACACTCAATGTCCAAGAAATGGAGAACTCAAGAAGATGGAGCGTTTAAGAAGATGGGAAAATGTTGAGAAGAAAAGGAGCTCATATCAAGGGCGAGCTACAAGGGTAAGGGAGGTAATCCCTAACTTTACATATGCTTCCAATGCTTTTATGAATGCTAGAAATAATAATGATTGCTTGCCTATGCATACTTTTAGCTTTAAGTATCATGATAGAAATAAAAATACTATTGCGTGCCAACATACCAAGAAATCCATGATTCATGATAAATCTAGGGTTGCTAGACCTAAGGATCAAGATATCAACCCTAAGAAAGGGAGACACATGCCAAGAAAAACGGGTAGATCTAGGAATGATCAAAATGGATATATTAATGCTAAGGTTAGGAATTTAGAAAAGGAAAATCAAGTTTTAAGAGTAAAACTTGATAAATTAGAAAATAACCTAGATAGACTCATTAGAGGGTCCAAGGGATTGAGTGTGATACCGATGGATCAACACAGTAGAAATGATAGGCCGGGTTTAAGATATCACCCTAGGAGGTCAAATAATAGTAAAAAGTCATATTCAAGGATGCCTTATGATTATGGTATAGAGAAGGTCAAAGATGGTAAGGAAAAGCCATTTCAAAAGAAAAAGAAGGATTTGACCAAGGATGAGGTATATAGGGTTAAGAGAGTTATAGTAGAAGACCAAGAAGCACCGGAGGAACACCGGTGTGGTCTTGCAATTGTGAATGAGTTATCCAGGGAGGTAACTAGGGTTAGGAGCTCAAGGGAGAGCTCTAGAGGTTAAAATGGGATCCATGGCCAATGGATCTCAGGAGGTTTTCTCCTAAGAGAGTAGATGGACTATGGTGTGTGCCAAAGGGTTTAGAAGACTAAGGTGAGTCTTAATCCTGGGAAATTGGCACACTAAAAGGAGATTTATGGAGAAAAAGATGAAAATGGGGTTATATTGAGTAGAAATTAGTGTTTAATGCGTGAACGCCATATAATTCAGTACTAGGAATGTATTATGAGTAGGAATGGGGAGATACATCAAGGAGAGGTTAAAACTAGAACTTTCGGATAAGCTTTAATGACCCAATTTAGGTAGGATTGAATTTCGTACCAATCTTGGGATCCGGAGTAGATATGTGTGAAAACTCATTTTTACCAAGTAGATATAGGTTTCACAAATTTTTGCATGAAATTTTAGAATTTTTGGTATTTGTGGAATTAATTAGGCATTTCTGAATTTAGGGCTGGAATATTGAAATTTAGGTGGCGGTCGACTGGCTCAGAGCAGTCGACTGTTCTAGGGTAAATTCAAATTGGAAATTCAAAATTACCAGTCGACTGCTCCAGGAGCAGTTGACTGAACTCTCTGTTCATTTTCTCAGTCGACTGCCCCTTGGCAGTCGACTGATCTGTGGGTTTTTAAATAAAAAGGTCGTGTGGGGGTGGCCGAACCTAGGGTTTTCTGCTTCCCCGACCTTCTCCTTGCGATCTAAGGTGTTCCCAAGCCCTAAAACACCTTCCTAGCTTCCGTCCACCTCCGATCTACATCTAGGGCTGGTAAAACTTCTTCCTTCAAGTCAATCTTCACAAATATTCACCATGCAAAGAAGGGAGAAACGGTAACTACTTGTGCAGTTTGCTTTTCATTCAGTTCAGATTTTGGAACTAATTTTTCTCCTTTTACATGTCTTTCTTTGTGTTGTCTCTTTGTGGGGTAATTTGTGGTACATGCATGGGTTGTTCAAAATAGAGTTGTCCAAAAGAGAAGAAAGGGGGAGGGATCATCCCAGCAAGGTCGTATAGATCCGGAGACACATTGATCCCGGTCCGATGAGTGCCTGCAGCGATTTGAAGAGAATGAGTTTGTATTGATGAATTACCGATATCTCAACCGAGCATACTTTCGGGAGAATGCGACTCATATCTCTGAGATGATTACCCACTTTGGTCTAGGACGATTGGTGTATTGTCAGCACGATGCAAACATTGACATGTGTAAAGAATTCTACGCAAACCTCACATGCATCAATTCCGATAATCACCTCTATGAGTCCATGGTGGCAGGAGTCACCATTCCCTTCTCGTCCACAGTTTTAGGTGCATTTGTAGGTTGTAGGGCGTCTAATAATGCATTCACATATTTTCCTAAGATTATCGAGCCTTCCATATTGCCTGGTGGGACCTTAGACTAGATTGATTTACATTATTTTGGGAGGCGCCGAGTTTCTACACAACGCCCTTTGAGGCCAAGCGCATGAGTCCCGCTATTAACGTGTTATATAAAGTTGTGTTAGACTGCATTTTACCCATTGTTACCAAGGGGAGGTCGATGATTCGACTTCCTCACTTGATCATGATGTACGCGCTAGAGAGGAGTTTAGACATTGATGTCACCCTGCATGTGTTTACATCCATCGTCCATTTTTCCCATAGTGTCAATGGGAATATATACATGCCCTTTTGTCATATCCTGACCGAGTTCTTTAAGTCTAGGGGTATATGCACGACTAGTGGTCAGGTACGACACTTGTCCAAGGACTATGATCAGATTGGTGCACGCCAATTGTCCTTGCCAGGTATTGAGTGTAGACAGGGGGAGATAGTCTGGTGGCAGCGTTCCGATTCCTCCAGTTCTGATCAGGAGCCTGCTGGTGGAGTTACACGAGTGGAGTTCTCCCAGCTCCAGTCTGAGGTTCACGGTCTCCGGGAGGACTTCCACGGCTTTGAGCAGTAGCAGATGGGCTTCCAGCAGACACAGACTGCCATTCAGGAGTAGGTTCATGGCCTCACACAGTTCTGTCAGGGGTTCCAGCAACAGCAGGATGAGATGTACGCGATGATACAACAGTTGCATCTCACGTATCAGGCCCCTCCTCCTCCTCCTCCGGGTGACGACATGCAGTAGAGTTCACTTGTTGGTTGAGTGTTGAGAGTGTCTTGCGTAGATTTACATTTTATCTCTCAAACACTTTCTTTTGACATTGTAATATTTAGCTATTTCGGGGCATTAGCCCTTGTGCCACTTTCATGTCTTTTTAAGTCATGCATGAAACATTTGCTTATGCTTTCATGTTACTTTATGAGATTTTATGTCATGGCTTGATATTGCTCCTATTGTTTGCAATTCATTGTTTGTTATTGGATAATAAGAGCTTGCAAAGGTGGAGGCATAAGAAAGGTTCATGTTGCTTGGATGTATTTAGGGTTAAGGAATAGAAAAAGGGGGAGGTTTTGTCATATTGAGAATGTATAAAGGAAAAGAAGGTGTTTTGAAAATAATTCTAGGATTAAAATGATAAGGGATAGACTTGGTAAACACATAGATTCATGTATGAATTTCAAAGTTGATACAAAATGTCAATTTTTTTTGAGGAAATTAGAGTTTGTACCGAAAGTCAAGCACATTTGATATTTTTCATGAAACTATATTTTTCTAGGGTAGAGTATATCCTAGCAAATGTGCTTGCAAACTTTTAGATTTTTCTGGATTTTCTAGAATTTTCTAAAGGTTTTTGAAATTTGGCTGGGAGTCGACTGATGTCTCTGTGTGTTGAGAATAACAGTAGGCCAGTCGACTGCCCTAGGGGCAGTCGACTGGTAAGGCTGTATGTTAATTTCTGAGGGGTTTTTCAGTTTTAAATTGAGTTCTTTTTGGCACTAGTGGTAGGATTGCTTGGAGCAATCTTTTTGATGGTGTCAAAGGGGGAGAACTTGGGGTGTTAAGTTAGGTTTAACTGACGGAAGAAAATGTGTGATGTTAAGAACTTAACTTGGGGTTGTGATGTTAAGAACTTAACTTGGTGTTGGTTGTAAGAATTGAAAATTGGGAGAGGGCATAGGTTAAGGGGGAGGTTGCCTCTTGTTTGCTATGCTTTAATTTTAAATTGCTATTACTATTGTTGCTTTTGTCTACCTAACTTAAACATATTGCCACACATCAAAAAGGGGGAGATTGTTGGGGCAATCGACCCAAAGATGATCTGGAGGATTATGGGTTTTGATGTGTGTGTCAATATGATTAAGTTAGGGTTTGTTGTTGGACTAATATGTGTATGTAAGTGTGTAGGTTTGCAGGTACACATAGACTTGGTTGGATGTCTTCAGGTGAAGGGTGGTATGGAGGCACGCTGAAGGCTTGTGTGCGCATCCAAGGGACCATAGGCAGAGACGATGGTCCGAGGGACGCGGACTTCGAGGCATGCGTGAAGGGTGACATGTAGGCAAGCCGAGGGCTTGCATGCGCATCCAAGGGATGGGAGCCGAAGATGAAGAGGGCGTGAAGGCAACAGATCGAGACTGCTGATTGAAGAGTCGACCAGGTCATGAGGGTCCGAGTGTGAGTGTTTGTACTCGGGAGCTAAGCCGAGAGGGTTTGAGTGCGGAGAGAAATGTACTCAGGAAGGAAATCCTAGGCTTAGAAGGGGACCAGTCGACTGCCCCAGGGGCAGTCGACTGGGATGGCCAGAATTCGAAAGGTCAGTGTGAGAATTCGAATTCAGGGTAGGCCAGTCGACTGCCCCCGGGGCAGTCGACTGGCCAACGGTCATATTCGGGGGCAGTCGACTGGCCAACGGTCATATTCAGCTCGAGCTCTATTTAAGGGAGCTCGGTTCAAGCTGTTTACCCTTGGCGAAACTTGCTTGGATAGAGTAAGCTAGTAGCCTATTGTGCTCAGATAGTGTCCAGAGGTTGTGGAGAGATTTCTCCACCCACAAGGAGCTTCGAGATCTAGTCGGAGGTGCTCTGGGGAATGATCCACCGACGGATTAGGGATTGCCCACCTTACGGGCAACCATGGAGTAGGAGTTTTTATCTCCGAACCACGTATATAGGTGCGTTATTGTTTTTATTTGTTTTATTAGAATTCCACTTGCGCTTGCTATCGTTGTAGGTAGAAAAATCGAAAGTTGCTATTCACCCCCCCTCTAGCAAGCAAACACGATCTAGCAACCAGAACACGAATTCCGTCTATAATCAACGACTCACCATGTAAATAATATTATTTCCCAAATTACCGGGCCTATCGATTTAACAGAATAAATCTCGCCCATTGGTAAATCAATGAAATAAATATTAAGTACATGCGCCCATTATTATATCGGGATTTAGAGCATGTACTCCATAATAAACCGAGGTCTAATCCAATTATAAAGTCAGTATAAATTGGATCACCTCTATGTTGGTCCTGCTCAATGCACACAAAGTGCACTAGTGTAATTCTATGGTCAAGATAAACCACACCAAATTACACTACAACCATCCCGATGGTTTGTCCAACTCCATCTTGTTGTGAGCCTCTACTTATACTCTGCAAGGGACTGATAACATGATCTTCTGTGTGCCACCACATACCATGTTATCTACAATGTAAAGTATCAGACAGTATGCACATACTAATATAAACATGCAACAGTGATATTGTGATTCTCTTTCAAAATGTAGATGTTTATACAGAAAAGGCAAGACTTTTAGTATACATCCTAATAACACGATCCCAACACTATGTTAACAAAACTAGTTCCAAACCATAACACAAGAACTGAATTCCTAACTCAAAGCCTCCACCTAGCAGTAAAAGCATCAAATGGAATAGAAACTGGCATGGGATTAACATGTTTAGCTTCCACACGAATTAGAATTAGCATTCCAATAAGATCATAGCAGGGTATCAAGTGTAGCATCTAAGGCAGGATCTAGGTAAAAGAAATCATAGCCTAATTTCGAATTCATCCCTAGTGAACAGATCATGATCCTAGCCAATCAATTTACTGAACAAAATTCCATAAACCAAAACCAACTCAACTCTAAAGAGAGGTAACACTCAGCTAATCCATCAACAAAATTAAGGCAACAAAGTTAAATCCAAAACCATAGATCTTGACCAAATTCAATAAAGCTCACCTTGAGATAATCCTTCCTTAGCCACTTAGAAAAGATCAATGATTAACTGCCACCTCCAGCCGATCTGAAGCTAGCAATGCACCATGGAACTCTTCAGTAGAGCAGAACTCAAACACCACGTTCCAAAATTTTGGCTCATTTCCACATTCCATAGAACGGAAATCGAATTCCAACCACAGGTAAAAGAAATGATCTAGAGTTCATCCTAGCTGAAGTAGATCCAAAATGAAATCAAAATCCAATTCCAGCTGAGATTTCAAACCGAAATGTAACATCACAACCTCATCCAAGAAGGTAGACTATTCGGCAGAACCAATTCACAGAAACGGAATCCAAAACCAAAAACCAAACACTTCTATGATCCCAATTTCAACCCATTGATAGAAATCCAAATCAAAATCACCCACGATTTAGATTTAATCCACAGAAATCACTACGCACAACTCTTACCTCACACGATCGCCGGTGAAGAAGAATCACTCGTAGAAATCACGCTGACACACATCCCTCACCTCCAAGAGCCCTCGATCGACCAGCTGCACCCTCTACTCATCGTGCTAAGGAAGATAAACAAGAGAAAGTAAATTGATGCTCCACGGCGTCGTCTCAAATGAAAGAGGAGGAGGAAGAAGAAGACCTGATCGCAATGAGGAAGAACCATGCAGAGGTATTGGCACTCCCTTCAAATCGCCAATCAGAGCAACTGGTGGTGACCGACGCTCGCTCAACCTCAGCGGGGAAGCACGATTATGCTTGAGGAGGAGAAAGGCGATCGGGCCGATGAGATTGGGGAGGAAGGAGTCGAACCTCTCCTTAAGTTTTGGCTTTATGTAAAAAGCCCCTCGCATTTTAATTCCTTACATCTGTATCCCTATAATTGGTATTTAAGCCATTAAACCCTTCTAGTTTAGGTTTCCTTGTATCTTATCCCTCAAAATGTTTAGTTTTTAACCATTTGAATTCGTTAAATTTCGTCTAAGAACCCGGACACTTTAGGACCTGCCTGGTAACTTCCTGGACCGAGTTAAAAGTGTCAGATTTAACACAATAATGCATAGACCGTGTCATCCTCTGATCAATCTTTGTGTTTCTTGATCCCCAAGTAGACTCACTCAATCAAATGAGATCAATATCTCATATTGACTCATTTTAGCATGACCATGCATTTTAGTAGTCCTACTAGATTAAGGGGCCCACAGATATCACTCTCATCATATGGAAGGAATAGATCCCATCTACACCACTCATATCCCTTCGTATAATTTGTTGCATACCCAATAATCGATTTTATAGTTTACCTTGTTATGAGTGACGTTTGACGATACCAAAGTACACAACTCCTTATGTAGGAAATCATAGTAAATTCAGGTCTAAGGACTATTCATACTAATAGTCACATGAGAAAGTTTATGATACTCATATAACGATCCATGAAACTTTCTCATGGCGGGTCAATTCAGTACACATTCTAAAATATATACCCATGTATCAACTTGATATCCCATATCTATGACTTGTGAGATCAAGTCATTAATTGACCTATATGCTAGTCTCAACGCATTAATATCGTCCTTGAATATTAATACTTAACTAAGAATAGTTAATAATAGTATTCTCTACATTATCTCACTATTAATTCAATCAATTGATATAATATAGATCAGAACCTACTATCCAAGGATATTATTATACATTCATTGGGCACAATCATGAAATAAATATAATAATCAAACTTTACCTTTATTAAATAAAATATGATACAAAATATTTCCTAGATAATCATCTCATAATTGGCTCTAGGACTAACACTAACATACAGTTCTAAGAATGCTCCAGGTAATGTTTCTGTGATCACCCCAGCTAAGCATTGAGATGCTGTGAAGTTCTTTTCCCTTGCTTTGAGATTAGAGTATTGCTGGTGGTTAATCTGAAACTATTTGGTGGCCCTATTAATTTTGTTTAATGGTCTGGAGGGAGCTCATGATCATTTGGTATTTCATGCATAGAAGTGGGCGTTAATCCATATACTAATGTTCCTTTGTAATGGTGTTGCAAGTTAATGCGATTTGCTCTAACGGTGTTGCAATTTTTAGCTCTTGATGGTTCTGATCATCCGATGTTTATATTTAAGATATCTTTTGAAAAGGATATGCTTTTGTTTTGGAAATTAGATTCAGTAGGTGCAAGTTAATGGTGTTTTGCAAAGCATTGGGAGCACTATCTTTTAAGCTCCTAAATAGATGTGCTTCTGAATGGAATTAAGTGTTGATTTCGGGGATTCTCCAAGGATTTGTATGCTGGTTTTGTTGTTCCGTGGCTTCTTCTTTTTTTCATGCATGGAAGGTTGTTGCTATCTTCTGAAATTTTTGTCTTGAAAACTGTTGATGCTTGATAACAGTTTAAGAAATATGTCGAGGAATGTTTTTTGGGGATAGAACTTAGTTAAGGAATTGAGCAGAGGATGTGGGATCGGTTTGAATCGATAGAGGGGGGGGTGAATATCGATCGACAATTTTTCGAAAAACTTAGAGTAGTTGTGCAACGGAAAAGCAAAACAACGCTAACATGTTTGTTTTTACTTGGTTCGGAGTTACAGTCGGCTCCTACTCCAAGGCCCACGGTTTTTGACCATTTATGATGGGCAATTCTATAGTGCGTAAAATTGTTACAACTTGAGTACAAATATAGAATTTAAAATATAGCACTTAAATGAAAATTATACCGACGACCGAAAGATTAGAATGTCGGAGCCGCGGGTTGTTGTTGGCACTTGAGTCTTGAGCACGGAGCGTTTGGAGCAGAGCCCTTGAAAGAATGCGTAGAAAGAAGTTGTGTTTGAAGCCAAGGGGGTGAACCCCTATTTATACTAGTCGCTGGGGCGCCTGTGTTGAAGGAGACACCTGACACGTGACCCATTCTGCGCAAAACTCAATCGCAGACTTGGCCAGCGCTTATGCCCTCAACTGGGGCGCCTGAGCTGACTGGGGCGCCTGTATGAACACAGGTGCCTCACTTGCTGATGTGGCAGCTTGCTTGGAGTGGCTTGGAATCAACCCTGTCTGGGGCGCCTGTATCAACACAGGCGCCTGGTCAAACAGGCGCCTGGGAGCAGAAACCTTCATTCCGTCGTTCCTGCAACCAGGGTTAGTTCCAAAACACAAATAACATATAAATGATACGAATTTTAGCATGATTAACAGCTTGAGCTGTCTTGCTACTAACTTTGGGGTTCCGAAATGAAACCCTAGGTCGAACCGATGTCTAATGTTCCCTCCTACGGGGAACGCGTCCTCACCTACTCCTCTCAGGAGAGTTTACCTTTTTGCCAACCGGCTCCTCCGGTTGGACTTTAGCCAAATCCCCCCGATCAGGTCTTCGAGCCCAGTCCGCGACCAGGACTTATTGCCCAGCTTCACACACCAGGTCTTCGGTGCCCAGTCCACGACCAGGACTTATTGCCCAGCTTCACTCACCAGGTCTTCGGTGCCTAGTCCATGACCAGGATTATTGTCCAACCTTATGTCATGACTTAGGTGCCCAACCCGCGTCTAGGACTTAGTGCCCAATTCTTAGAACCAGACTTTGTGCCTAGCATACCTAGGACTTTTCCTGCACACTTGAGTAGCATTGTTAGATCACAATAAAACCTTAACTTCTGAACCCTTTGCCATTATCAAAACACAGGTTTGACTTAGGTGCTTCCGGCACCAACAATCTCTCCCTTTTTGATTTATGACAATACGGTTCAAAAAGTTAAGTTAAAAAGCATTTAAAGCGCATGTCTAACAAAAAAACAATCACTATTTATAAAACTGTTAAGCTCCCCTTGAAATTTTCAATGATATGCAGTTTTTCAAAAAATGTCTAAGTGTTAACTTTTGACTGAGTGCTTTTCAAAACAAAGCAAAGTATTTGCAAAAGAAAAATTTTGCACTTAGACAATTTTTAGAAAAGGATTGCAAGCCCAAATTTTACTTAGAAAAATTTTCACCAAAAAAAAACATTGCAACATAAAATCCACTTAAAACAAATTTTTGCGCAAACATTTTACTTAGAAAAATTTCTGTTAACCCAATTTTTGCACAAAATTTTTACTTAGAAAAATTTTCACAAAAACCTTCTTAAAAAAATTTTTACTTAAAAATTTTTTTCACTTAGCCAACTTTTGCAACAAAATTTTCCCTTAACAAGTTTCAACTTTTGCACAATAGATTTTGCACACTTGAAAAAAATTTTGCTTAAAGACCATCTTGTGTGCTAAGAAAAATTTGCTTTTAGAAGAGTTTGTGCATTCGTAAAACACTTTGTGCATTTTGAAAAGTTTGAAACATTTTGTGCATTTTTGAAAAAAAAAATTTACTTGGAAAAAACTTTTTAATAAATATTTCTTTGTTTAGGGTGTAGGGTTTAGGGTTTGGAAAAAACTTTTACTTAGAAAAATTTGCCCAAAAAAATGCACTTGGAAATTTTGAAAAAAATCACTTAAAGGTTCAACTTTACTTTTTGAAAGAGGAAAAAAATTTTAGAATTTGAAAAATTTCTCTCTTTTCTTCTCTCTCTCCCTTTGTCATATATCAAAAAAATAGAAAACTAATTGCAAATTACTTTTGAATCAGAGTTAGTAATAAGAATTTTCAGTCTGTATTGAACCAACTCTAGTGAACTCAAGCAACAAAAAGGACCAAACCAATTAAACCGATCTTGTTCGGGTCCTGTCTAACCCAGTTAGCTACTTACTAACTGTTATAAAACAGCAGTTTTCACTAGGGTTAGTCAAGTTAAGTGATCTGATCAAGTTAGACTTTCTAAGCTTGAACACTTAACTTGATTGATGTTCAATTTGTATTTATTGCCCCAATTACTGTAGATGCACTAACTTAAAGCATCTCGAATCAAGGCATAGACCTAAGTATCTCAACTCAGTGTAGGTTATCAATCAAAATTACCCTAAGGTGCTTTTGAGATGCTGGCTGCTAGATCTATAGGTGTATGCAATTCTAGGGTTAAGACCTAGACTAAGTCCATTTGCGTAAAAGCCTTAGTTTTGAAGGGGGTAAGTTTTTGAAAAAAATCTAAGTTGGAAAACAGTTTCAAATTTCAAGACTTAGTAAAAGAAATGATTTTTCAAAAAAAAATATCAAAGGCTTATTTTTGAAAAAAAATAATCAGAATAGTCCTACTCTACTAAGCACAAGCCTTCTTAGTGAGCCAAACTCAGATTCAGGTAAGGGTTTGGTAAAAATGTCAGCTAAATTGGATTTTGAGTCTACATGCATAAGTAATATTTCGCCCCTGGCTACATGATCCCTTACAAAATGATGTTTGACTTCAATATGTTTGGTTCGGGAGTGTTGAATTGGATTCTTAGTCATATTTATTGAACTAATGTTGTCAATAAATACTCTGGTTTGGGTGTAGTCTAGCTGGAAATCCTTAAGAGTGTGCATCATGCATAATAGTTGTGCCACACACTCTCCTAGAGCAACATATTCTTCTTCAGTTGTGGATAAGGCTACGCAGTGTTGCTTTCTACTGCACCAGCTGACTAGACTATGTCCTAATAATTGGCAACTTCCACTTGTACTTTTTCTATCTAATTTACAACTGGCATAATCAAAGTCAGAATATCCTGATAATTCAAAAGTGGATGTCCTAGGATACCAAATCCTTACATTTAGGGTACCCTTAATGTACCTTAGAATTCTTTTCAGTGCTGCTAAGTGGGATTCCTTAGCACAAGTTTGGTATCTAGCACACATTTCTACAGAGAACAAAATATCAGATCTACTAGCAGTTAAATACAAAAAGCTACTAATCATACTTCGGTACAATTTTAGGTCAACAGGTTTACCGTCAGGGTCATTATCTATTTTGACATTAGTAGCCATAGGAGTACTTAAACTTTTAGAATTATCCATTTTAAATTTCTTTATTAGTTCCTTTGCATATTTGGATTGGTGAACATAATTACCATCTCTAGTTTGTTTTATTAGGAGACCTAAGAAAAAGTTGAGCTCACCTACTAAGCTCATTTCAAATTCGCTTTCTATAATTTTGACAAATTCTTTTAAAAAGTTGGAATTTGTAGATCCAAATATTATATCATCAACGTATATTTGTGCAATACATATATCTTTTTCTAAGATTTTAACAAATAATGTGGAGTCAATTTGACCTTGGTTAAATTCCTTAGAAATTAAATAGGTTGATAATCGTTCATACCATGCCCTAGGTGCTTATTTTAACCCATAAAGGGCTTTCCAAAGCTTGAATACATGTTCAGGTTTGTTTAGATCCTCAAATCCTAGGGGTTTCCCTACATATACTTCTTCTTTTATAAATCCATTAAGAAAGGTAGACTTGACATTCATTTGGTATAGTTTAAACCCTTTATGGGCTGCAAAGGCTAGTAGCATCGTAATTGATTCAAGTCTAGCTACAGGGGCATAGGTTTCATCATAATCTAACCCTTCGACTTGACTAAACCCTTTAGCTACTAAGCGAGCTTTGTTTCTCACAATTTCCCCTTGATCATTCAATTTGTTTCTAAATACCCACTTAGTATCTATAACTGATTTTCCCTCAGGTTTAGGTACTAATTCCCAGACTTGGTTTCTCTCAAATTGGGCTAGCTCTTCTTGCATTGCTATGATCCAATCTGGGTCAGGTAGAGCTTCTTCTATAGTCTTAGGTTCAAGTTTTAAAATAAGTGCGATCTGACTAAGATTTCTATAAGAAGACCTAGTTCTGACTCCTAAGGTTGGATCACCCATGATTTGATCAGACGGATGATTGAGTCTGGGTTTCTTTGTTCTTCTAGAACTAGTTTTAGCCTCAGGCCTGGCTGGACGATTTAGTTCAGTGTTTGGTTCAACTACTTGGGTTGGTTCAGTTATTGGTTTAGTTGATACCTCAGTAGTTGGTTCAAGTGATAGTTCATTTAATGGTTCAATCAGTGGTTCAATTGATGGTTCAATGTCTTCTTTATCAAGATTTGATTGGTTTAGATTTTAATTGTTAGATTTTGGTTCAACATCTTCATCAAAGATTAAGTTGGTAGTTTCCTTAGTTTTATGGGTTTGTTTATTGTAAACCCTATAAACTCTACTAGTTGTTGAATATCCTAAGAAAATGCTTGGGGTTGATTTTGATTGGAATTTACCTAGGTAGTCCTTAGTATTCAAAATGTGGACTTTGCACCCAAAAACCCTTAAATAGTGTAAATTAGGTAATCTATGATAATAGAGTTCATAGGGTGTCTTATTGTGTCTTCTATTAATTAATACCCTATTTTGAATATAACATGCTGTATTTACCGCTTCTGCCCAAAATTGATTAGCTAGGTTATATTCGTTGAGCATGGTCCTAGCGGCTTCCTGAAGGGTTCTATTCTTTTTCTCAACTATCCCATTTTGTTGGGGAGTTTTAGGGCAGAAAAAATCATGGATATACCCATTAATTTTGCAAAATTCCTAAAATTTTTGATTTTCAAATTCTCCCCCATGATCACTCCTAAGTCTTTTAATTTTAGTATCATTTTAATTTTCAATAATATTGCACAAGTTATTAAAAGAATTAAAGGTTTCAGGTTTAGTTATTAAGAATCTAACCCAGGTAAATCTAGAGTAATCGTCGATGATTACTAAGCAGTACTGATTCCCGCTTAGTGACTTGGCTCCATGTGAATCAAATATGTCAAGGTGTAGGAGCTCAAGTGTAGTTTGGGTTAAGTATGATTGCATTGGTTTATGAGTTGGCTTGGTTTGTTTTCCTTGTTGACATGAATTACAAATTGTATTGTCAAATTTTTTAATTTTAGGTACACCCTTAATTAAACCAAGGTGCGTTATTTTTGAAATTAATTTGGTATTAGTGTGACCTAGTCTCCTATGAAAGATTAGATTCTTCTAATTGAGTCAAAAAACAATTTGGTACTACGGGTAGATTAATCGTGTAAACGTTGTTTTTCCTACTACCCTTAAGTGTGATCTCTGAGTCTTGTAGATTTCTAATAAGGCAGTTAGAGTTGGTAAAGGTAACAACATAACCAGTATCACAGAGTTGGCTAATGCTAAGCAAATTGAATTTGAAATGTTCAACCAACAATACTTTTTTAATGATAAAATCTGAGTTAAGTTCAATGTTACCCGACCCAATTACTTTAAGTGTAGCATTGTTGCCAAATGCTACTGAGCCTACGTTTTTGAACTTGATTTTGGTGAACTTCAATTTATCCCCAATCATGTGTCTGGAGCATCCACTATCTAACATCCATTAGTCCAAATCTTTTTGTTTCTACACATAAAGTATATTTGATTTGGATCTATTAGAGGTAGGGATAGATCGAATTGAATTTCACTACCTAGTCTGTCTCACCCAGATCTAATGTTATCAAGCATGTTGACCTTATGGGTTTTTGTGAGATGGATTTTTTTTTTAAAAATGTTTAATTTTGAAGACAATTAATTTTTTAAAAAATGTTGAATTAGTTTTGAATATATTGTGGAGTTAAGATTATTAATTTTGAAAATATGTTGAATCTAGGATTAATTGAAATTTGTGTTAGATTCAAATTTATCAAATAGTTAATTGAATTTGATTTTCGGTAATCGGCTTCCAGGTCTTGGCGAGGCACAGAGGCCTTTTTTGGCCGTAGCCTTATTGGAGCAACAACCCTTTCCTTGACAAAGCTTTTACCAAAAATTTATTTTCAAATTACTTCTTGAAAAATTTTGGTCTAACTAGCTTAGGTCTTGGATCGGTAGCTTCGACTAGTTCCACCAGACTAAACAGACCGAGTAGGGTACGTCGTACCTCACTTGCCCTTATTAGAAAGGCTTCCCTAACATACTATCATCTCACCTCCACCTAATACTATGTTGTTCAAATTTCAAATAAATCTTTTTATCCTTAAACTATTCCTAAGTCTAAGCATAATAAAGAAATTACAAAATAAACAAAAAACAGGCAAGCAGTAAAAATTCATCTACTTATAAAGATGGTTTTTAAATTGGTTCTCCCTGGATTAAGCCTCGATAAGGGTTATGCAAGATGTGAATCTTGTCCTTGGGGATCCAATATTGGTTTGGTCCAGCTTGTTTGTTTAAACATAGCTTAGGGACCCATGCTTGGACTCGGGTTCTAGGTTGGTTCAATACGGAATAATACGACTGTTGTTGCGACTTGGTTTGATAACCTAGTCCGGATTGATTGAGAACGGAATTCTATTTTCCAAGAATCTTGTCAAGATTCTTGGAACCCAGTCTCGATCTTCCTCAGTGTTGGTTCATCTAATTTATCCCAGGCGATTGATGTTCCATCTTCCGTGGGAAATGTTAACCCGGTTTGAAGTATCATCCACAAATCCAGATGGGCCTTTAGGTAAAATTCCATTAGATCCTTCCAGGATCTGAAATTCTCGCTGGAGAATAGAGGTGGACGGGCATTGTTCCATTCTTGATAGGTCATTCAGGATAAATCTAGCACATAAAAAAATAACAAAGAATATACCAAGACTTGATCTTGTATTAGTAGTGTGGGAGAAAAAGAAAAATAGCTCAAAAGGTGTTGCATGAATTTTGAGGCAAAATAATAATAAAATATTAATAAAAAAATTTATGACAAATTTTTCAAAAATAATGGTTATAACGATTCAAGAATATGGTGAAAAAATGAGAATTCAAAATTAAAATGACAAATTTTAAAACATCGCACAAATATATATTTTATAATTAAAAGAAATGGCAAAAAAAAATCTGAAAAACAAAAGAAATTGTTCGAATGGTGGTTTCATCAATTCAGAGTAACCCCACTCTGATACCAATTATAGGATCGAGATAGAGCAATAGAGGGGGGTGAATATCGCTTTAAAAAACTTCGGATTTTAGAACGATCGAGTACGCAGCAGAAAACAAAACACAACACGCTAACACAAGTTAGTTTTACTTGCTTCAGAGTCTTGACTGGCTCCTATTGCAAGGCACACGATCTTTGATCGTTTATCGTTTACTTTGGGTAATCACTAATAATCGGATGAATGTACATATTACAAGATTTAAGTGCGTAGAATGAAATGAAACAAGTATGTCAACTCCTTTTTGAATGAATTGAAAAACCTTCGCTCGGAAAGTCGAACGATGTTTTGGCGTTGTCGAAGCTTTCATTGCGCAGCACACAGGAGAACAGAATGATTACAGTATCAAATTGTCGTTCTAAAGTATTGCTCTCGACCCCTTTGTATATTAGTCATTCAGGCGACCTAGTCACAGTGTCTTGGGCATCAATTCTATCTGTTGCGCAGTCAAACTTTATCCTAGCTCAGGCGCCCTAGTCCCTTTCAGGCGCCTGAGTGCTGACGTGGTTCCTCCACTCAACACTCGCCACATAAGCTTGACCGTTGTGCCAGCTCAGCTATCCGCTGCCAGCTCCCAGGTGCCTGAGTCCCATTCAGGCGCCCTAGTCCAATTGGTTCAACTTTTCAGCTACAACAAGGGTTAGTTCCATACAATAATATAAACAGAATAAATGCAAGTATGGATTTACAGTGAGTGCTATCTTGGTCCTGACTATAAGGTTTTACCTGAAATCCTAGGTCGGACCGACGCCTACTGTTCCCTCCCGGGGAACGCATCCTCACCTACTCCTCTCAGGAGAGTTTTTCTGCTGCCACCTGGAACCTCGAGTTGGACTTTTTCTCGGCCTTCGAGAACCCGAAACTCGACGACGTTCGACCTCGACCCATCTCAACTCCTGTCTGCTATCCCCGCTCGGCAAAGTCTTCTGCTCAGTCTCTGGACCAAGACTTCGTGCTCGGCTTCACTCACCAAGTCTTCATTGCCCGATCCCTGACCAGGACTTCATACTCAATCCTGTAGATCAAGACTTCTTGCCTAGCTTACCTAGGACTTTCCTGCAAGCTTCACGAGTTCATCAGTACAAACAAACCAAATTAACTTAAACTCTTTGCCATTTATCAAAATAAGGTTCGATTTGGTGCTCCCGGCACTAACAACAAGGTGGACTATAAAGGCGATTACTGAGTATACAACAAATTATGCCGAGGGATGTGAGTGATGTAAATACGGGAGTGATATCTGTGGGCCCCTTGAACGAATAGGACTACTAAATGCATGATTATGCTCAAATGAGTCAATATGAGATATTGAGCTCATTTGCCTGAGTGAGTCTATTTGGTGATCAAGAATCACAAAGATTGATTAGAGGATGACACAGTCTATGCCTTATTTATCAATCTAGATATCGAGGATAGAAGAACAAAGTCATACATTATAATAGTCACGGAAAG
The DNA here is from genome assembly GCA_024364735.1 of Boesenbergia rotunda. Lineage (NCBI taxonomy): Eukaryota > Viridiplantae > Streptophyta > Magnoliopsida > Zingiberales > Zingiberaceae > Boesenbergia > Boesenbergia rotunda. The sequence goes on along the minus strand of JAGFNQ010001410.1, from coordinate 73,553 downwards.
GTTATGTCGGATCTTGACATTCTCGTCACTTGGGTAGCAATGATACATTGCTAGATGCTACTCATTGTTTATGTATCTAAAGTGGTCTAGATACATTACCAAGATTACGAAAACCTATTGGGTCACACACAAAGGACACGATGTCTCAGAGATAAATTGAATTTAGTTCAACAAAATTATGATCCTAAATTGAATTAATTAAGTTAGACTCTAGTGAATTCAATTGAGTTGAGGGATTGAGTCTAATCCAAGTTAGACTCTTTTAGATTAGACTCAACCACTTGAGAATAAATAATATTCATTAAAAAGTTAATGAATATTATTATTAGAGGAAGAGAAGATGAAAAAACCAAATTAAGTTATTCTCTTCATTAGATGAAGAGAAGATGCAAAAACCAAATTGAATATCAAGATATTCATCGAGTTTTATTGGCATTCACACTAGGTTCATCTTCACTTGAATGATTATAAAAGGGTCTCTTGTGATGAGACTAGACGTTATACTTCTTCTTCCTCCTCCCTCTTGTTAGGATGTATACTAAAAGCCTAGCTTTTGTATGACATCTATATTTTGGAATAAGATCATATGGTCATGTTTGCATTTTATATTTGATATATATGTGCATATTATCCTTTACTTTATATTGTAGATAACATGGTGTGTGGTGCCACACAGAAGATCATGTTATCAGTCCCTTATGAAGTATAAGTAGTAGCTCACAATCGAGATGGATTTGGACAAACCATTGGTATGGTTGTAGTGTAATATGGTATTAGTCTATCTTGACTATAGAATTACACTAGTATACTTTGAGTGTATTGAGCAGGACCGACTTAAAGGTGATTCGATTTATACTGACTATATAATCAAATCAGACATCAGATATTATGGTGTACATGCTCTTAATCCCGATATAATAATGGGCACATGTACGTAATATCTATTCCTTTGATTAACCAATGGGCGAGATTTATTTGTTAAATCAATAGGCCTGGTAGATTGGGAATTAATATTATTTACATGGTGTGCAGTTGATTATAAAAGAAAACCGTGTCCTAATGCGTTAGGATGATGATGTCCCCTTGAGGAGCTCATAAAGTTCATCATGTAAATCCTGCAGGTGGACTTGGTTCGACATGATGATAAGGTTAAGTGGTACTACTCATGGAGTTAGATGTTAATTAATTAAATTGTCAGTAATTTAATTAATTAATAGACATGCGAGATCTTAAACACGGGGAGATTATATATACAATATGGTGGAGCCTATATTTATTTATTGGGTTAGTGCGATAGTTCAACGATAACCCCTTAGTGGATAGGGTTATCATTAATGGATCGGGCTTTGGATCCATTAGAAGACCAAGACCCAACTCTTCCTCATGGTCCCTATTGTAGCCTATATATACCTCATTAGTCATGAGACCAAAGCCATAAGAATTAACCCTAGTGCTTCTTTCCTCCCTCTCTCTCTCTCTCTCTTTTCTCTCTCCTAGGTTAAGGTGCCATCGGCGACATAGAAGAGGAGAGGGTAATCAGTTTTGAAGCAAGGGAAGGAGATAATACCTTCATCTCTTCTTCTTCTTCTCTTCACCTTCTTTTCTCATCACCTTTGGTAGTGTTTGGCGCCGCACACAAGCAAGGAGGAGGAAGTGTCACCGGCGGCAAGGAGGTCTTCTCCTTTTGGCGCTGCAAGCAAGGGAGGAGGAAGAGTATTGGCTGGTGGGTTTTGGAGCAAGGGAAGGAGCTTTCCTTTCTTCTCTTCATCATCTTCTTCTTCCTCTCTTCTTCCTTAAGGCTGATGCAAGAAGGAAACTTTCCTTCTTTGGAGGTTGGCACAAGCAAAGGAAGAAGGTGCTCTTCCTTTTGGTGGTTGGCGCAAGCACAAGAGGAGAAGAAGGTGGTCTTAGTGACTTTGTTTCTTGGAAGACCATCGCCCACACGATGTCCAAGAAGAGGATAGGATATACGATAGAAGATCGCGAGGTAAACAAGAGGTATAATTCTTGTTCGGTTCCTTCTTGCATCTTGTATTATTGTATGTTGTTAATTATCATGGACCCCGAAGATAAACAAAAAAACCGACGATCAATTCATCGTAAATATTTCGCGGCTAATTGATTAGAAGAGTTAGATTGCTTAAACAACAAGTTTGTTCAAGCGATCACTAAAATCGATTAGTTCGATAATGAAATAGTTGTTCGGAAAAGTTCTCTCCATTCGGGCTATTTCTAATTAATAGAAAATTTTAATCCGGGGACATGGGGAGCAATCTAACCGAACAGGAAACTGAAACCCAACAATTGGTATCAGAGCCAAGGTTTCCGGTTTTATGTGTTTTGGATTCAGTTACTTTCATGCATTTTTCATATATAATTTTATGCCGAATAATAGTAGGATGTGCGTAGGCTATCTCTTTGTTTGTAAGCATAAGAGCCAACTATTATGGCTTAATGTGTGTGTATGATGGTTGTGTGTGATTGTAATATTTTTTTGAATCATTGGGGTTGACGAGCCCAATTAGTATTTAATTTTTGTAATTAAATATGACATTGTTTAGCCACTCATTTTAATTTATTTCGATCTAGATTTGTTGTACACTCCTTTGTGGAGTATAGGATTGAAGGATGTAAATTAAAATAATTTTTTATCTCGGCTCGGGGCTTCTTCCTAGCTTGCGTATGGTGTAGGGAGGAGGAGACGAGGTGACGACACAACGGGAAGCATATTGGAGAACAAAAAGCTATAATAGTTGGAAATTAGTTTTTCATATTTACTGCTTAGTGTTTTATATGCTTGTTGTGCTTGCATGTGAAAATTCCTCAATTTTAAATTACTATGTGGGAGAGGGAATCTTTGAGTCCCGTAGCCTCCATTACCAATTTGATATGTGATGCGAACAAACTTGCGCGTTGGTTCAGAGTGTCTTCCTCCATATTGGATGAGTTTGTTTCGTTGATCACTAGATCAAACATGATTATAGGAAATTATTTAGGAGCGTATGATCTTTCCCATCGGAAGGGAATAATCCTAGATAATTGCCTTAGTATCGTGTAATGGTGTACACTTAGATGTAAATAATAGTATCCTCCCCATCGGAGTCACTGATATTATTTGTAGGGTTGAAGAGAAATCAACTATTAATTTTATTTGACAAAAAGTAAGGTTGTCAAGATAATTAAATTAATGGGTAAAACCTCCTCTTACAAAGGTTGAATTTGTATACGTCCACACTATCGTGGCATACAAAATTCACGCTGTTTTGAGGTATTGGTGTTTTTAAAATTTTATTGTTTGAGGAATCAATATTCTTTTATAAACTAATGTTTTGACCATTGTGATTCTTAGGATTTTTCAAAATAGCTTTCAACCCACTTGCTATTATTTTAAAAGAGAATAAACTTATTGGTCCAAATTATATCAATTGGAATAGAAACCTTGATATTGTCTTAACTATTGAGGAGTACAAATTCATACTTTTTGAGATCTGTCCCACTAAGCCTAGTGAGAATTCTAGTGAAGAGGAGAAGGAGAGTTATAGGAAGTGGGTTAAGGAAAATGAGATGGCACGGTGTTATATTTTGGCTTCTATGTCAAATGTACTGCAACATCAGCATCAGGCTTTTGCTACTGCCTATGAAATGATGCTCAATCTCAAGGAACTCTTCGAACACCAGAATCGGGCTGCTAGGCAAGAGGCTATGAGGAACTTGCTGACGACCACCATGATTGAGAGAACACCTGTGAGGATCATGTTCTCAAAATGATGACTCATTTGAATAAGATCGAAGTCCTTGGAGTGGAGATCGATGGGGAAACCCAGGTCGATATCATTCTCCAGTCACTACCTAGGAGTTTTGAGCAGTTTCGCTTGAACTATAATATAACAAAAGGACATATTCATTGGCGGAGCTTCTGACAGAACTCCAGGCGGCAGAGTGGCTATTTCGTCAGAGTGCTAATGCTTTTGTTGATGAAAAGGTTTCTACTTCTAAGCCGACATGCAAGAAGAAGAAGAAACATGGTTTAGCAAAGAAGACAGTTGGATCTCAAGGACCTCAGGCTGGAGTGAAGAAGCCGAAAGGCAAGTGCTTCACATACAAGCAGACTGGACATTGGAAGGTGGACCGTCCCCGGCAAAAGGAGAACAAAGGTATATCTTTTTCATTAGTTGTTGAAACATGTTTAGCGGTTTATCAACCGGTACCTAGTGTGTAGATACGGGAACCACTGATCATGTCTACAATTCTTTGCAGGGGTTCCAGAAAACTAGACGACTAGCTAAGGGTGAGATTGTAGGTGCCGGAAGCACCAAGATTGAACCTGTGTTTTGATAATGGCAAAGGGTTCATAAGTTAAGATTTTGTTGTGATCTAACGATGTTACTCAAGTGTACAGGAAAAGTCCTAGGTCAACTAGGCATGAAGTCCTGACATAAGATTGGGCAATAAGTCCTGGCCGCGGGCTGGACACCGAAGACCTGGTGAGTGAAGCTGGGCAATAAGTCCAGGTCGTGGACTGGGCACCGAAGACCGGTGAGTGAAGCTGGGCAATAAGTCCTGGTCGAGAGTTGGGCACTGAAGACCTGGTGAATGAAGCTGGGCAATAAGTTTTGGTCGCGGACTGGGCACGAAGACCTGAGCCGGTGGATTGGGCAAAAGTCTAACCGGAGGAGCCGGTTGGCAAAAAGGTAAACTCTCCTGAGAGGAGTAGGTGAGGACACGTTCCCCGTAGGAGGGAACACTAGGCGTCGGTTCGACCTAGGGTTCCATTTTGGAAGTCCAAAGTCAGAACCAAGATAGCTCCGGCTGTTAATTATGCTTAACAATATATTATTTGTATGTTCTTTGTGTTTTAGAACTAACCCTGGTTGTAGGAACAAAGGGTGAATGTTTCTTGCTCCGAGGTGCCTGAATGAGGTCAGGCGCCTGTTTGAACAGGCGCCTCAGACAAGAGTGTTTCCAAGCCATCTCGAAGGAAGCCTCCACGTCAGCATCTGAGGCACCTGTGTTGATACAGGCACCCCAGTCAGCTCAGGCGTCTAGTTGAAGGGATAAGCGCTGGCCAAGTCTGCGGATGGAGTTTCACGCAGGGAAGGCCACGTGTTAGGCACCCCCTTCAACACAGGCGCCCCAGGACTTACTATATAAAGGGGTTCACCCCCTTGCTTCAAAACACAACTGCTCCCAATGATTTCTCTCAAGCTCTCTACTTTAAATGCTCCGTGCTCAAGACTCAAGCACCAAAGACGACCTGCGGCTCCGATTTTCAATCTTCTCTGGTCGTCGGTATAAAGTTTTAATTGCTATATTTTCTTTAAATTCTGTATTCGATTTCAAACTTGTAATATTTTCTCGGAATATAGAATTGCCCATCTTAAACGGTCAAGGACCGTGGGCCTTGGAGTAGGAGTCGACCGCGACTCCGAACCAAGTAAATAATCGAAGTGTTAGAATTGAATTTTTCCGCTGCGTAATTGCTCTCATTTTTCCGAAAAATTGTCTATCGATATTCACCCTCTCTATCGATTCTAAACGATCCCACAAGTGGTATCAGAGCAGGTGGCTCAAATCTGGTGCAACCACCAGTTGAGCGATTTTTTGAATTTTTCAAATTTTAAATATTTTTTTCGTTCGTAATTTTCTTGTCAATCGAGGTTGGTGCAACACCACTCGATTTTTTTATTACTATTTTTTCTGCCGCACTACTAATCCAAGACTTAGTCTTGGGACAAATTTTTTTGTAAATTTTTCAGTTAAAAAATTAAATGTCCATGCAAGAAGGGTATAACACCGCCAGACCACCTCTCTTCAGCGGAGAAGATTTTTTCTATTGGAAGAGTAGGATCGAAGTCCACCTGAAAACTCAGGTGGACATGTGGATTATCATCCAGTCCGAACTGGAGATCCCCAAGAACGCACAAGGCGTAGTGCAAGGCTACATTGAGTGGGACGGTCCACTCAAGAAGAAGATCGAGGCCAACTCAAAAGCTACACAGACATTACAATGCGACCTGACTAAAGAAGAATTGAACCGCGTCAGACCCTTCAGCAGCGCGAAGGAGCTCTGGAACAAGCTGATTGAACTACACGAAGGTACGTTTGATACGCGGATCAGCAAAAGAGATCTGTTACTCAACAGACTCTACACAATAAAGATGCACAATGACAAATCAGCAGCACAGCTTCACGCAAGGATCCAGGAGCTAATGAACGGGTTGCACACCATAGGTCACAAGGTCGAAAATCGTGACCTAATAAGGTATACCCTAAATTCGTTCCCGAGGAACACACTGTGGGCGTCTTTGGTGGATGCCTACAAGGTTTCCAGGAATCATTCATAAATTAAATTAGATGAATTATTTTTGAACTAGAATTACACGAACAAACTAATACTACATTGGTCAAGAAGAGTATTGTGTTTGTTGCTGGTAAAACTCTAGGAAGAACTTAGAAAAAGAAGCTTCAACCAGTACCCAAGTTTGACTCAGACTCAGAATCAGACGACGATGAAGGGGATCATCCAAAACTGGTCTGGTTAGCTCGCGACTACTACAAGGAGCTCAAAAACCAAACGAACAAGAAGAAATCAAATCGTAAAAAGGAAGATCCATCTGAACCCTCGACGAGCTAGAAGAGCAAAGGTAACATCACCTGCTACGAGTGCAGCAAGAAGGGGCATTTCAGATCAGAGTGCCCCAACCTAAAGGAGAACAAAAAGGCTCGGAAGAAGAATGCTCTTCAAGCCACCTGGGACGAGTCGTCCTCGGAAGAAGAAGAAGAAACTCCGCACTCGAATCTACTCGCCTTGACCGCCTTGGAACACATCGACTCTGGAACGGAATCAGAACCAGATGAGGATGTCAGCACCGGAAGGCTTTCAATCTTGGAGGACAGACAAATCACGGTAAGAGGTTATCCGAAATCTGAACTTTATGATTTAATTTCTTACTTGTCTTGCAAATTGGTTAAAGCCAACATCCGGGATGAAACCCTCCGACAGGAGTAAAACTCCTGAAAGAGGAAGTCAGCTTGAGTTCCTTGACCAAACCAGTTCAAGAAGGAAACTCAACTCAAGTTCAAAAGCTTGAAGAAGAGAATTCATCCTTGAAAAATCAAGTCAAGGAACTCAGAGTTGCCTTGGAATGATTCACTTCGGGTTCCAAGAATCTTGACATGATTCATGGAAAATAGAAATCTGTTCTCAATCGATCCGGACTAGGTATCAAACCAAATCACGACAATGGTCTTATTATTTAGTATTGAACCATCCTAGAATCCGAGTCCAAGCATGGGTCCCAAAGCTATGTTTGAATAAACAAGCTGGACCAAACCAATATTGGATCCCCAAGGATAAGATTCACATCTTGCCTAACCCTTATCGAGGTTTCAGTCCAGGGGGAGCTAATATAAAAACCATCTTTATAATTAGATATTTTTTTTAATTGCATGATTGCTTGTTTATTTTATTTTTGCAAATTTTATTATTCTGTTTAGATATAGGAATAATTAGTTTAAGGACAAACGACTTACTTAAAACTTAAACAACCAAGTATTAGGTGGAGGTGAGATGATAGTACGTTCGGGAAACCTTTCTAACAAGGTCAAGTGAGGTAAGCAATACCTTACTTGGTCTGTTTAGTTTGGTGGAACTAGCCGAAGCTACCGATTCAAAACCTAAGCTAGTTAGACTAAAATTTTTCAATAAGTAATTTGAAAATGAACTTTCGGTAAAAGGCTTTATCAAGGAAGGGGTGTTGCTCCAATAAGGCTACGACCAAAGAAGGCCTTTGTGCCTTGCCAAAATCTGGAAATCGATTATCGAAACTTAAATTCAATTTACTATTTGATAAATTTAAATCTAACACATGTTTTAATTAAATCTTAGATTCAACATTGTTTTTCAAAATTAATAATCTTTCAAAAATTAACTCTACAATATTTTCAAAATTAATTCAACATATTTCAAAATTAATAATATTTCAAAATTTAAATCTACACTTAACATGATCATCTGACATTTTTTTCAAAATTAATTAAACTCAAATTTGAAACCTATCTCACAAAAACCCATAAGGTCAACATGCTTGATAACGTTGGATGTGGGTGAGACAGACTAGGTAGTGAAATTCAATTCAAACTATTCCTACCTCTACACAAATGGATCCAAATCAAGACATACTTTATGTGTAGGAACATAAAGATTTGGACCAGTGGATGTTGGATAGTTGATGCTTTAGACACATGACTGGGGATAAATTGAAGTTCACTAAAATCAAGTTCAAAAACCTAGGCTCAGTAGCATTTGGCAACAATGCTACACTTAAAGTAATTGGGTCAGGTAACATTGAACTTAACTCAGATTTTATCATTAAGAAAGTGTTTTTGGTTGAAAATTTCAAGATCAATTTGCTTAGCATTAGCGAACTCTGTGATACTGGTTACATTGTTACTTTCACCAACTCTGACTGCCTTGTTAGGAATCTACAAGACTCAGAGATAACTCTTAAGGGTAGTAGGAAAAACAACGTTTATACAATTAATCTACCCGCAGTACCCAAATGTTTTATGACTCAATTAGAAGAAACCAATCTTTGGAATAGAAGACTAGGCCACACCCATACCAAATTAATTTAAAAAATAACTCAACTTGGATTAGTTAAAGGTGTGCCTAAAATTAAGAACTTTGACAATACAATTTGTAATTCATGTCAATAAGGCAAACAAACCAAGTCAACCCATAAAACCAACCCAGTCAGACTTGACCCAAGTCACACTTGAGCTCCTACACCTTGACCTATTTGATTCACATGTGTTAGTGATATGAGAGAAGTGTCCTAAGGCAATCGCCTTATGATTGTAATCATTTATTCTAATAAATGAATATTGACTATTTGAGTATACATGTTTGTGTATTTGATTGAGATCTTAAACTCATTTACTGAATGTCAGCAATACAATTCACAACATAAGAGAATTTGTGATGAATTCACAACTAGTGATTATCTCTATATGTGCAATTGTGAAGTATTGAAATTGTCCCTAGTCGATGAATTGATAAATACGGACACTATCAATTCTGTTGAGACTAGCATGGGTTATTCTCTAATCAGCTAATTCTCATTGGCTGGTGACATTGAGATGTTCGGAGATAAACATGAATGCTAGTTAAGGGAACTAGTTCATTGGAGTGACTGGCTGTAAAACTTCATATGGTAGTCTACATATAGATATGTCAGTGAAGTTCTTACTGCAGCTTAAGTGCGATGTTCCTTGGACTTGCGGTGTTCAAGTCATCTTGGTCATGGAGACTTATACTTTGACATCTTAAGCAAGCACCTCCAAGGAGGTGTGGACCTATGATGATTGGGTATAAGCCGAAGTGCCCGAAGATGTTTGAACAGCCTACAAAGGATTCACCACTCCTTGCGAGGAGATGTATACCCGAGGCCTATCGTCGGATTGTTACTCAAAGCCTCTGGCCAGAGCATGACATGTTCAGAGTATGAATTTCTTAAATACATGAGATTAATTAGAATCCATAGGACGAGAAAACGTTACATGGGCTAGGTGTGACGTAGTAAGCCTAGTGGGGACTGACACACATAGACCATGTCCTGAACCAAGTGGGTATAAGATGGTGAAGGGAATGGGGCACGATTCATTATAGCTGCTGAAGGGTTTCAGAATTATTTCTGAGGTCAACCGTTGATCTTTCGATTAATTGGGGATCATGATGTACTACTAGGTGCCACTCATGATCGTTCTATAATTAATTGATTAATTATAGACGGCCAACATAAATCGAAAGCCTATTTAGTCACACGCACTACGAGTAATCCGAGGGATTTAAAACGAGTTGAAAATTGGATTTTCCAATCAAGAGAGATTATGTTTGGTTGAGCCAAACGATAAGTCGAATCTGAATTTTTCAGAGACGCATCAGAACCGTAAAATGGCTAAGTCTTTTGAAGACTTAATAGATGAATTAAATAAGTTTAATTTATTGGGGCTTGGCTTGGATGGGCCGGCCAAAGAGGGCCTCCATCCTCTTTGCTTGGCCGGCCACAACAAAGGGAGAGAACCAAGTTTTGGTTCAATTTATAAAATAAACCAAGTGTGATTTGTTTTATAAAATTATGGATGATATAAATTTTTATATAATAAACCAAGGTTTGGTTTATTTTTCATGGAAATTAAAATAAACCATGGATTGGTTTATTTTATAAAATCAATCATGGATTGATTTACCATGATAAGGAATTTTATTCCATAGGAGAGAAGAGACTTGATTGATTTTCATGAATTAAAATATGATTTTAACCATGATATAAAATCAAACTTGGCATGATGGAATAAGTTATTCCATATTTGAGAGGCTTGATGGTTGAGAGGCCACTATATAAAGGACCCAAGGCAAGGCTTGGGTAATAATCGAAGAGATGAAGACATAGGCTCTCTCCCTCTCTTTCTCTCCTTCTCTTCTCCCCTTCATGATGTGCGCCAACCAGCCCCAAGAAGGAGCACCAGCCGACCGCCCCTGCCCTTTCCCTGCGGACCACCACCTGCTGCCGGAGAAGGAAGCTCCGGCCATCTCTTGCCCGGAAGAAGGTGCTGCCGGAATTAGAGTTTGCCGCAAGGATCTTTTTGCCGCAAGCCTCTTCTTTTGCTTCGCCAGAATTTTGATTCCGGCCATCCTTTTGTGGTTAGTCTTCCGACTACTCTCTTGGTTTTTCTTGTCGCGTTCTCGGAGAATCTAGTAGTTCTCGAGAACACGAAACTTGTGGCTTTGCGAAGTCATCCCGAAGATACTCGGCGTGGACACGAATAGAGGCGGAGCTTCCAAGGGACGCTTACGGTTGGATCTCGTCCCTTCCTTCGAGTTACGCGAGGTAATACGTAAATTAGTTTATGTTTATGCAAAATTTCAAATATATGGTCATGTCTACAGAAGATAAAATTGCATGCTTAGACGTGTGGTTAAATGATTTAGAGAAATTATTTAAGCTAAACCTTCCGCTGCATGTAATTAATTTTGAAATTACGAACCCGCATCCATGTCAACATGCACCCGGTCCCGACAACATGGAGCTAAGTCACTAAGCGGGAATCGATACTGCTTAGTAATTATTGACGATTACTTTAGATTTACCTGGGTTAGGTTCTTAAAAACTAAAGATGAAACTTTTAACTCTTTTAATGATTTGTGCAAAATAATAGAAAATCAAAATGACACAAAAATTAAAAGACTTAGGAGTGATCATGGGGGAGAGTTTGAAAACCAAAAATTTACAGAGTTGTGTAAAATTAATGGGTACCTCCATGAGTTTTCATGTCCTAGAACTCCCCAACAAAATGGAATAGTTGAAAGAAAGAATAGAATCCTTCAGGAAGCATCCAGGACCATGCTCAATGAGTATAACCTGACTAATCAATTTTGGGCAGAAGCAGTAAGTACAGCCTGTTACATTCAAAATAGGGTCTTAATTAAACGAAGACACAGTAAGACACCTATGAACTTTATTATCATAGATTACCTAATTTACATTATTTAAGGATTTTTGGGTGCAAAGTCTATATTTTGAATACTAAGGACTACCTAGGTAAGTTCCAATTGAAATCAACCCCAGGGACCTTCATAGGATATTCAACAACCAGTAGAGCCTATAGGGTCTACAATAAACAAACCCATAAAATTGAGGAAACTACCAACTTAATCTTTGATGAAGAAGTTGAAACAAAGTCTATTAACAATCAAAACAAATCAAATGTTGATCAAGAAGATAGTGAACCATCAATTGAACCATTAAATGAACTATCAATTGAATCAACTACTGAGGCCTCAACTGAACCAATAGCTGAACCAACCCAAATAGTTGAACCAAGCATTGAACCAAACCTTCCAGCTGGACCTGAGGCTGAACCTAGTTCAAGAAGAATAAAGAAACCCAGACTCAATCGTCCATCTGACCAAATTATGGGCGATCCAACTTTAGGAGTCAGAACCAGGTCTTCTTATAGAAATCTTAGTCAGATTGCTCTTATTTTAAAAATCGAACCTAAGACTATAGAAGAAGCCCTACCTAACCCAAATTGGATCATAGCAATGCAAGAAGAATTAGCCCAATTTGAGGGAAACCAAGTCTGGGACATAGTACCTAAACTTGAGGGTAAGTCAGTTATAGATACTAAGTGGGTATTTAGAAACAAACTAAATGACCAAGGGGAGATTGTGAGAAACAAAGCCCGCTTAGTAGCTAAAGGGTTTAGTCAAGTTGAAGGGTTAGATTATGATGAAACCTATGCCCCCGTCTCCAGACTTGAATCAATTAGGATGTTACTAGCTTTTGCAGCCCATAGAGGATTTAAATTGTACCAAATGGATGTCAAGTTTGCCTTTCTTAATGGGTTTATAAAAGAAGAAGTATATGTATGGTAGCCCCCAGGGTTTGAGGACTTAGACAAACCTAAATATGTGTTCAAACTTAGGAAAACCCTTTATGGGTTAAAACAAGCACCTAGGGCCTGGTATGAAAGATAATCAACCTACTTAATTTCTAAGGAATTTAACCAAGGACAAATTGACTCAACATTATTTGTTAAAACCTTAGAAAAAGATATATTTATAGCTCAAATATACGTAGATGATATAATATTTAGGTCAACAAATTCTAACTTTTTAAAAGAATTTGTCAAAATTATGGAGAGCGAATTTGAATGAGCTTAGTAGGTGAGCTGAACTTTTTCTTAGGTTTCCAAATTAAACAAACTAGGGATGGTAACTATGTTCATCAATCCAAATATGCAAAGGAACTAATAAAGAAATTCAAAATGGAAAATTCTAAAAGTTTAAGTACTCCCATGGCTACAAATGTCAAAATAGATAATCACCCTGAAGGTAAACTAGTTGACCTAAAGCTATATAGAAGTATGATTCGTAGCCTATTATTCTTAACTGCTAGTAGACCTGACATTTTGTTCGCTGTAGGAATGTGTGCTAGATACCAAACCTGTGCTAAAGAATCCCACTTAGCAGCACTAAAAAGAATTCTAAGGTACATTAAGGATATCCTAAATGTAGGTATTGTTGGGACCGGGTGCATGTTGACATGGATGCGGGTTCGTAATTTTGAAATTAATTACGTGCAGCGGAAGGTTTAGCATAAATAATTTCTCTAAATCATTTAACCACACGTCTAAGCATGCAAGTTTATCTTGTGTAGACATGATCATATATTTGAAATTTTGTAGAAGCATAACCTAATTTACGTATTACCTCGCGTAACTCGAAGGAAGGGACGAAATCCAACCGTAAGCGTCCCTTGGAAGCTCTGCCTCTATTCGCGTCCACGCTGAGTATCTTCGGGATGACTTTGCAAAGCCACGAGTTTCGTGTTCTCGAGAACTACTAGATTCTCTGAGAACGCGACGAGAAAAACCAAGAGAGAAGTCGGAAGACTAACCACAAAAGGATGGTCAGAATCAAAATTCCGGCGAAGCAAAAGAAGAGGGTTGCGGCAAAAAGATCCTTGCGGCAAACTCTAATTATGGCAGCACCTTCTTCCGGCCAAGAGATGGCCGAAACTTCCTTCTCCGGCAGCAGGTGGTGGTCGGCAGGGAAAGGGCAGGCGCGGCCGGCTGGTGCACCTTCTTGGGGCTGGTTGGCGCACAGCAAGAAGGGGAGAAGAGAAGGAGAGAAAGAGAGGGAGAGAGCCTATGCCTTCATCTCTTCGATTATCACCCAAGCCTTGCCTTGGGTCGTTTATATAGTGGCCTCTCAACCATCAAGCCTCTCAAATATGGAATAACTTATTCCATCATGCCATGTTTGATTTTATATCATGGTTAAAATCATATTTTAATTCATGATAAAAAATCAATCAAGTCTTTTCTCTCCTATGGAATAAAATTCCTTATCATGGTAAATCAATCCATGATTGATTTTATAAAATAAACCAATCCATGGTTCATTTTGTTGGATCGAGAAATGCGAGAGAGGGGGGGGGGGTGAATGTCGCAATTCGTTCGGATTTAAAAAGAGTAAGTGCGCAGCGGAATAAAACAGAGCAAAAACAACGCTAACACGGTCGTTTTACTTGGTTCGGAGCCTGGGTCGACTCCTACTCCAAGGCCCACGGTCGTTGACCGTTTTCTGCGGGCAATTCTATAAGTTCGTAAAAGTTTACAGGAAAGATAATAACAAGAACAGTTTAGTAAACTTTAAATACCGCTCTTTGTTACCGACGTCCGGTGTAGATCGAAGTTTCGGAGCAGCGGGACGTCGTCAGCTCGAGTTGGAAGATTTCTGGAGCGTGTCGCGGAAGCAGAAGAGCGCAGAAGTGTCACAGTGATTGATGCTCTGAAGAAGGAGGTCGAGGGCCCTTTATATAGGGCCTGGGGGCGCCCTGGTCGACGGGGGCGCCCCCCCACGTGGCAGCAGATCCGGTTGTTGCTCGGTCGCCGTCTGATCCCCTTATCCTCGGGATCCGGTTTGACCGGGGCGCCCGGATGACTCGGGGCGCCCGCATTGACCGGTCAAAGCCTTATCTGCAGCGCTGAGCTCTCCTCGGTAAGTCTGGCTGGGGGCGCCCGGGACAGCGGGGGCGCCCTGGGCGTGTAGCGCAGACACGGCTGAGTTGGTTCGCTATGGGGGCGCCCGGGACAGCGGGGGCGCCCTGGGTATGTACTGTCGAAGTCTTTCTTGTCTTGTTGTGTTTTGTGTTCACCATGGGGGCGCCCGGGACACTCCGGGCGCCCTGGTCAGCGGTTGCCTCATTCCTTTGAGGCACTCTGAGCTGCAGACACTCGTTTCTTAGGTCCTGCATCCAGGGTTAGTCCAAAACACAATAAAACAATAAAATAATAGGTTATACAGCCTTAGCTGTCTTGGTTCTGACTTTGGTCTCCAAAATGGAGCCCTAGGTCGAACCGACGCCTAATGTTCCCTCAAGGGGAACGCGTCCTCACCTACTCCTCTCGGGAGAATTTACCTGGTGCCAACCGGCTCCTCCAGTTGGACTTTTGCCCAGCAGTCCTTCGCCAGGTCTTTTCTTCTGGCAGTCCTTCGCCAGTGCCTAGCATTCCTTCGCTAGGGCTTTGTCCATTCTGGCAGTCCTTCGCCAGTGCCTAGCATTCCTTCGCTAGGGCTTTGTCCATTCTGGTAGTCCTTCGCCAGTGCCTAGCATTCCTTTGCTAGGGCTTTGTCCATTCTGGCAGTCCTTCGCCAGTGCCTAGCATTCCTTCGCTAGGGCTTTTCCTGTACACTCAAGAACCTTGTTAGACACCAATTAACCCTTAACTTTTGAACCCTTTTGCCAATATCAAAACACAGGTTTGACTTGGGTGCATTCTGCACCAACACATTTTAATTTCCATGATAAATAAACCAAACCTTGGTTTATTATATAAAAATTTATATCATCCATAATTTTATAAAACAAACCACACTTGGTTTATTTTATAAATTGAACCAAAACTTGGTTCTCTCCCTTAGTTGTGGCCGGCCAAGCAAAGAGGATGGAGGCCCTCTTTGGCCGGCCCATCTAAGCCAAGCCCCAATGAATTAAACTTATTTAATTCATCTATTAAGTCTTCAAAAGACTTAACCATTTTACGCTTCCGATGCGTCTCTGAAAAATTCAGATTCGACTTATCGTTTGGCTCAACCAAACTTAATCTCTCTTGATTGGAAAATCCAATTTTCAACTCGTTTTAAATCCCTCGGATTACTCGTAGTGCGTGTGATTAAATAGGCTTTTGATTTATGTTGGCCGTCTATAATTAATCAATTAATTATAGAACGATCATGAGTGACACCTAGTAGTACATCATGATCCCCAATTAATCGAAAGATCAACGGTTGACCTCAGAAACAATTCTGAAATCCTTCAGCAGCTATAATGAATCGTGCCCCATTCCCTTCACCATCTTATACCCACTTGGTTCAGGACATGGTCTATGTGTGTCAGTCCCCACTAGGCTGACTACGTCACACCTAGTCCAAGTAACGTTTTCTCGTCCTACGGATTCTAATTACTCTCATGTATTTAAGAGATTCATACTCTGAACATGTCATGCTCTGACCAGAGGCTTCGAGTAACAATCCGATGATAGGCCTCGGGTATACATCTCCTCGCAAGGAGTGGTGAATCCTTTGTAGGTTGTTCAAACATCTTCGGGCACTTCGGCTTATACCCAATCATCCTGGGTCCACACCTCCTTAAGATGCTTGCTTAAGATGTCAAAGTATAAGTCTCCATGACCAAGATGACTTGAACACCGCAAGTCCAAGGAACATCGCACTTAAGCTGCTGTAAGAACTTCACTGACATATCTATATGTAGACTACCATATGAAGTTTTACAGCCAGTCACTCCAATGAACTAGTTCCCGTAACTAGCATTCATGTTTATCTCCGGACATTTCAATGTCACCAGCCAGTGAGAATCAGCTAATTAGAGAATAACCCATGCTAGTCTCAACATAATTGATAGTGTCCGTATTTATCAATTCATCGACTCGGGTCAATTTCAATACTTCACAATTGCACATGTAGAGATAATCACTAGTTGTGAATTGATCACAAATTCCCTCATACTGTGAATTGTATTGCGAACATTCAGTATATGAGTTTAAGATCTCAATCAAATACACAAACATGTATACTCAAATAGTGAATATTTATTTATTAAAATAAATGATTAGAATCATTAGACGATTGCCTTAGGACACTTCTCTCATATCACTAACAAACTCCCACTTGGCCTAATGCCAATCGCTATGGTACCCAATACCACAGGCTCTAACATGACCCTTAAACTTGCTTTGAGGCAAGGCCTTAGTTAAAGGATCCGCTAAATTCCTTTCAGTGGGAATTTTCTCAATTTATATATCATTCCTACTTATAATCTCTCTGATCAGATGATAGCGGCGAAGCACATGTTTGGATCGCTGATGAGACCTTGGTTCCTTTGCTTGTCCAATAGCTCCATTGTTGTCGCAGTAAACCAGTATTGCTTCATTAATGGTTGGAACCACACCAAGTTCTGAGACAAACTTTTTGATCAAGACTGCTTCCTTTGCTACTTCCGAAGCTGCAATATATTCCACTTCCGTGGTAGAATCTGCTACGGTGTCTTGCTTGGAACTCTTCCAACTTATTGCGCCTCCATTCAAAATAAATACGTATCCAGACTGAGATTTGGAGTCATCCTTATCTGTCTGGAAACTGGCATCTGTATACCCACGTATTACCATATCACCTTCTCCATATATTAGGAACACATCTTTAGTGTTTCTTAAGTACTTGAGGATTGTCTTGACAGCCACCCAATGATCCATTCCTGGATCAGACTGGTATCTGCTTGTGACGCTCAGAGCATACGATACATCGGGCCTAGTACATAACATAGCATACATGATAAATCCTATCGCGGATGCATAAGGAATTTTATTCATGCAAATTCTCTCATGTTCTGTGCGCGGACACATAGACTTCGAAAGGTTGATCCCATGCCTGATGGGAAGGTAACCTTTCTTGGATTCCGACATGCTAAACCTTTCTAGCACTCGGTCTATATATGTAGACTGCGAAAGACCAAGCAACCGTTTTGATCTATCTCTATAGATTCTAATCCCAAGGATATAGGTTACTTCTCCCAGGTCTTTCATGGAGAAAGTTTTGGACAACCAAATTTTAATTGACTGTAAGACTGATATATTGTTTCCTATAAATAATATGTCATCGACATATAACACTAGGAATACGACTGCACTCCCACTAAC
>JAGFNQ010001410.1:0-52978 GCA_024364735.1 Boesenbergia rotunda | reverse complement strand
AATAATATGTCATCGACATATAACACTGCCCTCAAGGTAAACCAGAACCAAGCGAAGCAAAATAGGCTTCAGCTGCTTACTGGGCAAGGCGCCCTCAGCAGCGAAGGCGCCTTCAGCAGCCAAGGCGCCTCCAGCTCTCTCTGCGAAGCTTCAACTCAATCCAGCCGAGAAGACTGGGTCAACCAAGGCGCCCTCAGCGACCAGGGCGCCCCAGAGGTCAAACCTCATCCCTATTCCGGTGCGATAACTCTTGACCGAGCAAAGCACGGATCGGGTGACACGTGGCAGGGCGCCCTCGATGACCAGGGCGCCCCTAGGTGCTATAAATAGCACCCCTCGACCCCTAGCTTCAACACCGCTTTCATTCAACGCTTCCAAACGCTCTGACGACTACGCTCTGCTCCAGGAACTTCCCAACTCAAGTCCGAAGCGTCGTCGACCTCCCGCTGCACCGAAACTCGATCTACACCGGGAGTTGGTAAAACAGAGTGTAATTTTCTATTTACAGTCATTTTTGTAATCTTACTCTGTAACCGTTTTGCGCATTATAGAATTGCCCAAAGTAAACGGTCAACGACCGTGGGCCTTGGAGTAGGAGTCGACCCAGGCTCCGAACCAAGTAAACTACTGGTGTTTGCGTTGTTTGATTTTATTCCGCTGCGTAACTGCTCTTTCTTTTAAATCCGAACATTTTCCGATATTCACCCCCCTCTATCGGTCTTTCTTGATCCAACAAGTTCTCCTCCGGATGAGACCCTGGATCGGTCTGGTGACCGATCAGGGACTTAGGATCTGATTACAGAATTACTGTTCATATGTCCTGATCGGTCTGAGTGACCGATCAGGCTTCACTCTGATCGGTCTGGTGACCGATCAGGCTTCACTATGATCGGTCCGGTGACCGATTAGGCTGTGTTGCCGTGAGAGCTGGGAATCCCAGCACAGAGGTGGATCGGTCTGGTGACCGATCCACAAGCCCTGGATCGGTCCGGTGACCGATCACTTTAATTCAAATTGCACTGTCAGACGCGATCAGAGCGTCTGATCGTATCCGATTCTCTGCGCTTCACTTCTGAATCTTGATTTACTGCTTGATATGCTGCTCTAACACTCTGATTAAGCTGCAGGTGACAGGGGAGGATTCAAACACTCAAGGAGAAGTCAATGGAGGCTTTCCTTGGAGCAGGTTTGTCCGTTTTCCATCTCAGGTTGCAACGGCCGGAGCTGCAGATTGGAGCCGCTGACTGGAGCTTGGCTGAGGGAGCTCAGGAAGTCCAGGGAAGGCTCAGTGGTAGCTGGCATTGGCAGTGATGTAGCTGGAGGCTGCAGGAGATGCTGTCACCTGATGCTGAGTGGAGAAACAAAAAGGGCGGAGAAGGCTTCGTGGAGGGTTCTGGTTTTTGCGAACTGAGTTTCTTGTCGCGCCTTGAGTTCTCCACAACTTGCTTGCTGTGTTTCTGAAGTTCTCATCACCTTGAGCAAGCTACTGCATTCTTGAAGCAATCATTACTTGAGCGCTTGAAGGAGAGAACAAGAGGCTTGGAGTCCGACAGCGGGAAGACACGAGGAAGGGTTCCTTGCGTGAGATCGCCGCTGGGTGGAGCTCGGGAAAGCTTGCTGTGTTCTTGTCTTTGCTGAGTGCTTGAGTAAGATCCTTCCTATTGTTTCATTGTGCTTAAACATATATTTGTGATTGAAACGCTGTGGAGAGGTTTCTCCACCGAGAAGGAGGTTGTCTTCTATCCGGTGTTAACTGAGGCTTGATCTGCCGACGATCAAGGGATCGCCCACCTTAAGGGCACGCCACGGAGTAGGGGCAAGTTATCCCCGAACCTTGTAAATCCTCCTTGTTAGCGATCTTGCTAGTTGTGTTTGTTTTGCTTTCGTTTCTATTTTTAGTTTTCTGCACACTCTGTTTTCTACTCTTTCCGCTGTGCTACTGATATCTGAGTTGCAGAAACTTCATAAGTGTTTAAAGTCGAAGTGATTGGTTATATTCATCCCCCCTCTCTAGCCATCCGTTTCCAACAAGTGCGACGTGGATAAGGATTGACCACGTGTTAGACGTTAGTATGCACTCGGGCGCCCGAGAAAATCACGTCAGCACTTCGATAAAGTTTCACAAAGATTATAAATAGACATCTGAATTCAATTTTTTTCATCGATTCAAATTGTAAATGAAATTTTCATTTATTTTCCTTTGTTCTTTGAGTTCTAATTATGTAAAAAGACTTCTCCGTCCATAAAAAAATCATCTGAAGATTGTGCTGTTTCATTGTCTTGAATTAATAACCAGTTGATTGCAACCAAATAATTTTATTGTGCCTGTCTTTTTAATTATTTCATTTCAAGTTATTATTTTTATTTATAAATTAACTTCTATTTTGCTAAAGAGAACCAAATGTTTGGTTTTATTTTAAAGGATAATTTACTCTCTCTGGTCAACCGCGCGATCCCTACTCATACTCATTCAAACTTTTTTATTAATTTTTTTTATTTTATAAAGCTTTGAAAAAATTTGTATTGGAAATGCTCACAGTGTCTTAGAAATTTTGAAAAAGAAAATGAAATAAATGGTAAAAATTATATATTTTGTAAATTTATTAATAATACTGATATCAAGAAAAAATAGATCAGAATGTTTTGTCAAGCCATTACGCATTTGGGTCTGCATGAACCTGCAATCTTACTGTACTTCATATAAAAATATTATTATCAATGCATCGTGATCGATTTGCATCGATATAAAATATTTTACTAATTATCTCAATCTCTCTTTGCATGATTAATAATTAATAATATTGAATTTCTGAGTTATCAATTTTATCTTATAAAAATTTTGCATCCACTACTAAAAATAAATCGAAAAATTCATAAGATCCAAAACTCCAACATTCCAAAATTAACACCCTATTTAAAAGAAATTTTTTTATAAAATATATCATAACTGAAATTCGAATCATGAATATTTAAGATTAATCTCTCATTACATGCACTATTAATTATTATGAGATTGATTAATAATTAGTATGTGAATATTGTCAATATGAGATCTGAGGTTAAAACCTGACGAAATCAGTGTATCCATTCTCCTCACACACTAACCACAGTCCTCATGATTTACCTCCTTCGTATTAATCCTATGATGAATTGACAGGGACGTTAAGACGAATGAATCACCTTTTACCAACAGTAGATCATTCTAAAAGAGCCTGGATAATAAATTCACCTTTTACTACCCAAACTATATCTAACGAATGTAGTATATGTAACTGACTGTCTAATTTCCCCATATGAATAATCACTAACAATCAAAATTAATCTCACTGAATGTACTTTCCCATATAAACAATCACTAACAATCAAAATTAATCGGTTCAAAATTAATCGATCATAACATCTACATCACTAATATATATAAAATAAATAATGTCATATTTATTCTCTGATTTAAAAAAATATTCATAGAAGATAGAAGTAAATATATAAAATTTGGGCACCTTACCCACTATATCGTGAGTTATTAAAATCAATTTTTACAATATAACATAAATCATCAATAATTTAAATTAATCTCTAAATCTACCAAACTGTTATTTTTGTCATTATTTAATGTAAACATGATAAACCATCCATAATTAAAATCAATTTCTAATAATATTCTATTTTTATAGTCTTCACTATCTTTTCTTCATCATACAGCAGCTATTCTCTACCATGTCAATGCCCCAATCGTGCAGGACAAAGAGCACGATGGGAGCGACTATTTACCCAACCAAAAGAAAGAAATACCATTGAAACTGGAAATAATAACGCTTGCAAGATGAAAATCAATTCATTAAACCAAAATATTGCTTAAAACATTGCTCAGCCACAGTTCTTTCAGACAAAGTTTCAAGTCTTGGGAAGAAACATGTAAAAACAAATCTAAACTAAAATCTTCTAGCGCATAGTAGTTTCATAATAAGAACTCTTCATCGTTGAGAGTTGAGACCCACCCTTCCACCTTCAGCGATACTAAAGGAACAATTGAAAAGATTGATTAGATTGAAATTCATGACCAAATATAAAACGAAAGTACAGGTATGTTAAGAATTTGAAAAAAAAACACTCATGCAATGTATCAGTACTTCAAGCAAAGGAGACTTGCATGTAAAATTCCAACATGTTTGAGAAAAAAAAGTTATGAAATAGGATTTAAAAAAACAAACCTGGACCAAATATAATGTCGAGGAAATAAAATAAATTCATTTTTCATCAGCAGCATATTACATAAAAATAGAAATCAAGCTGTGCAATTAAGAAACAATAATGTTTGAATCAGAATGAACTTGAGTAGTAATAATCTAATACGTGTTCAAACTATTACTTCAATAATGCGTACACATTAATGAGCTGCATCTGGCCTAAGGACATTATTTGTATAGGACCAGACAAACACAAGTTTCACCTTGATATCACTTCAAAGAAGTGATCCAAACCATGTAAATCAAACATGTCAAAAACAGGAATTCACTTTTAGTTGTTTTCCCTCTCAGTAGGCAAACAAACATCTCGAGCCTAGAAATCGATATACATTTTCTATTCCTCTTCTCCTATTGCATCTAACCTTTTTACTCACGAGAATTGATAGATCAGTTTGTGTTGCACAACATCTTTTATAAATTGACCAGTGCGATATGGAAAAGTGAATGGAATTGGTTAAATGATCTAGTAGTTTTGGTGATAAAGAAGTACAAATTAAAATAGACATCAAAAGGTTAATGTAACAAATCCAAAACTTGCTGAACTATAAAAATAAGATCAAGAACTAATTTTTGTCAATATCTATTAATGGATGAAAAAATGTTAATTAGCATAATGTCATAACCAAATATGATAGAAGAAGAGAAAGATTGCGGAGAAACATCTAAATTATCTTAGTGATACTGACTTTTATCTAGCAAAACTAATCAACGATAAAATCAAAACTATAGAAAGAAAGATGTCTAAGTACCTTAATAAAGCCAATTGCTTTGGCGTTGCTGCGGAAGCACTGTCTGCAACACATGAGACCATACTTCCTGATTATTGCATGTGGATTCCCACAAACACGGCTACAGAAGATAGTAAACAAACATGAGACGCACAGAGGGTAGAAATCTACCTCAATTTAAACAACAGGAACGAGAGATCTTTAAAAATAAATAAAATAGTTAAAAGGTCTCTTACGTCTCGGTAACAGATGAAAATCTTAGCAAACAAAGAAATCAAAAATTTTCAGGAGTAATAACGAGGTGATCAGAGAACATCGATCGAGAAATATACCCTATTTTACGATCAACTTGACCTTGCGAGAAACAGAACCAATTCTAGAGAAACAACCTGATTGAACGATGTAAACACTTACCATAGCCGAGATCCAGGTCCATAGTTCTTGGGATGCGAGTTCCAGATGTTTGAGTGCCCCATCTTCTCTCCGTCCTCGAATCGGAAAGCAGAACAACCAAAGCAGCGGCCGCCAGACGTGATAGATCGAACTGAGAAGGAGAACCCTTTTATAGAAGAGCAAGCGAAACCCTAACATTTCTTTTTATTAATTTTTTAATTCTTTATAAAAATTGTTTTGTAAATTATAATTTAAAAAAAAATACAATAAAAATAGCATAAGTTATAAATAAATATATAAATATATATTGCATAATTTACAAATTAATGGCAAAAATTGTAAATTTAGAAATATGACTTTTAAAAATATTACAAAATATATTTTTTAAAAATAATAAGATCAAATTTATAAAAATTTTATATATTTAAAAGCAACATATTTTGTTTAAAAATAAAAAATTATGATAATTTTGGTGGAAATGACTATATAGCTATTTGTACAAATTTTTGAATGATTTGATGTGGCCCGAAAAGTTGTCATTATTCTCTAAATAATGAAATAAATAAAAAATAATTGTGTAAAAGTTGTAAACAAAACTATTATATAGTAATTTCTATTTAAATTTTTTAATTGCATTCTAAAAGATGATCTTTGTAGTTCAATTGTATTTTAAAATAATTAGAAGACTAAAAATAATTATATAATTAGTGGCTAAAATTACTATGAATTTAATAATTTTGGCCACAATTATTTATTAAAATTATTATATGACTCAAACTGTTATATGGATCAAATAATTTTTATTAAAACTATATAATAATTTTGTCAAAATTTTTATTATATAATATTTTATTAAAAAAATTATAATTTTTTTAGTTTAATTATTAACACGTACAGATTTTCTTTCTTAGCAAAAAGTTATCATTTTCGCGGTTTAAATAAAAAATGCTAAAACATTAAATATATATATATATATATATATCATAAAATTTGAAAAATGATTTTGATAAAATTTTCCACAATGATTCACTTTTTAAGTTGACAATAATATATCAGTATCAAATCAATTCACAAGAATAAAATTATGTATTTTTAATTATATTTTTTTCCACTATTGTGATTTATTTTAAATGTAAAAAAAATAAAATTGATAAAACAAACTTTGAAGATGACATTTTCATTTATTATAATAATTTTATTATAAAGCTTTCTCATTTTTATGAATAATTTTTTAACATCTATGACGGTTAGTTCGATGCCATTCATAATTATGTCTTTTGCTATCGCAAATAGTTATTTGACAACTTTTTTTTTACATTAATAATAATGGTTTGTGACGGAATTGTGAGTTGATTTCATTATAATGCGGATTATTATGTCCAAACCACTGATTTAACCTCTTTCTCTTCTAACTATGTCTTTCCTTTAAAACCTACTTTCAATTCATCAACCTCACGTGAATTTAGCAATCTCTCCCATCATTTTTTTTTTACAATAATTTAAGTATCTACTCTTCCATCCAACTAATCCGATTGATGAATAGTCGAGATGGATAGTCAGATCCCTTAAATAGGCCTCTAGACAAAATCCTAAAGCATGAGCGACTCCTTATCGAGCAACAATGCCTTGTAGCGTACTATAGTTGAGATTTGAATCGTGAATACTTGAGAAATTATTATACCACTCCTATCATCATTTTTTAGTTAATATCGAATATCCAACTTAAGTCGACTAATTATAGAAGTGACTAGCCTAGTTACATAGAAATTTTCTACATGTACTAGAGTTAATTGGAAAATTCTCGCAACGGGCGACTATCAGTCTGACATTTCTAGGTTAACTACTTATTAAAAAAAATTTATCAATTAATTCATCAAATTAAGACTTGATCCTTAAATATTTAGGAAATTGACAAGACCCCATGTCACTATAGCATTTCCCCCGTGGCATCTCATTATCTTTGATGACTCTAATGGTGTGTTTGGTTGGAGATTATCCTTGATATCCTTGGTTATCCGTTCAAAATTATCAACGAAAATCTTATTTGGTTTAGATAATCATCAATTTCAAGTAATGATCCATACTCGACACGTCAGTAAAAGGGGCATGCAACCCAGAAACGAAAAATCTTAGGAAAGTAAGGTTTTTTTATTCCGGAGTTATGAAACCTATCTTTCCAAAATTACTCTCCAATATTTACATTTAAGACAAAAATAACCATTACAATTTATTAAATTCCAAAGGCATTATTCACTGTCGGCGACGGCGGTCGGCAACCGACAACGGCGGTCAGCGATCGTCGATCGACGCCGATAGTTGATGGCCGATGGTCGACGTCGACATCCGATTGGCCGGCATCAGGGATCGGCGACGATCGCCGACAGCCGGCCGGCAGCTGCTAGCTATCGACACCGACAGCCGGCCGTCGACGATCGACGTTGGCAGTCGGTCGCCGACGTTGGATGCCGGCTGCGTACGCGGACACCGACGGTTGACGTTGGCGCTGACACCGACGGCGACGTCGGTATCGCGGGCGAATGTTTTTTGAATTTAATATTTTAATTAAAATTTTAATAAATTAAATAGAAAAAATTAAATAAACTTAATTTAAGGTTTAATAAAATTATATAAATAAATTCTAAAAAATAAAAAATAATTATAATTTATTTATTATTATTATTATATTTTTTTAGAAATTAAAATAAATATAATCATATATAATTTTTTATATAAAGTATAAACACGTATATAATATCATGCTACCTTTTTATTTTAAATTTAGATAAACATATAATTTCATCAAACTTAATTTAACTAAAGGATACTACCATAAAATATTATATTATATTATAGACTATTATCTCCAAACACACAAGATTTTATTTGATTACCTAAATTGAACCAAACAACTTTAGGTTATGTTTCATTCTCCATAATCTTAGTTATGCAATTATTTGGTAATCACATAACCAATATTATATATGATAACTTGAAAACGCACCCATACAGTTAGAGATTATTAACTTTGCGAATATGGGAGAGCATCACACATTTTTTATATAATTTTTTAAACTTATTTTAAAAAATATTAAACTAATTCATTTTTTTAACTTATTTAAAAAAAATATTAAAACTAATTCATTTTTTAACTTACATAAAAAATATTAAAATAAATTCATTTCAAATAAATATTTTCATTACAAATTCAATTAGGGGTTTATAATTTTGCCATCGGATATAGCTCAGTTGGGAGAGTGTGAAGATTTGAGTGTTAGACCCACCACACCACATTTTTAATATAATTTTATAACTTGATTAAAAAATCTTTAAAATATTTTCATAATAAATAATATTAGGGTTTCAAACTTTAGCCATGATGGTAATAACTTGTTGGGAGAGTGTCAAACTGATGATTTGAAGATTGTGTGATTGATACATATTGATCATATTTTTTTATATATTTTTTCAAACTTGCATAAAAATTTAAAAGGGTTTTCATCTCAAATAATTATTTTTTATATCAAATATAGTTAGAGGTTAACAATTTCGATATCAGGGTTTATTCAATTAGCAGAGCATCAAATTAAAAAACTTAACTTTATCATTAATAAGGATATCACAGTTGAGAAGCGTATGTTTGAAAAGATAAAGGTCGTATGATTGATCCAAGCTGATAGAATGTGGAGATCTAAAGATCACATGGTTGATCCACATATTTTTATATAATTTTTAAGCTTGCTCAAAATTTTTTTTAAAAGAATTATAGAATTTTTTAAATTATATAATTTTTTAGCTTTCTCAAAAAATCTTTAAAAAATCATTTCAAAAAAATATTTTCATAACAAATAAACATAGGGGTTCAAAAATTTATTGATGGTCAGAATAGCTCGGTTAGGAGAGGGACAAATTGAAGATTTTAAAATTGCGTGATTGGTCCATATTCACTGTATATTTTATATAATCTTTTAACTTGCTTAAAAGACTTTAAAGCAATTTCATTTCATATAAATACTTTCAAAAAATTTTGTTAGAGCTTGATAACCTTGTCTTGCGGGGATAGCTCAGTTGGGAGAGCGTCAGACTGAAGATTTGAAAGACACGTGTTTGATCCACGTTCACTGCATATTTTATAAGCTTAAAAAATATTAAAAGAAACTCGTTTCAAATAAGTATTTTCATAACAAATACAGTTAGAGATTCATAACTTTGCGAATATGGGAGAGCATCACAAATTTTTTATATATATTTTTTAACTTATTTTGTCACGCCGCGAGACCCTGGAGCCGCTGATCCAATAGAAAATCAGACAGCACCTCCCCTGTCCGGCGGATAATTTACACAAACACACAGATACAAATAGCACAACCACGCAGTTAAATGGCCTCAGGCCTCAAATCCATACAGAAACAACGGATATATAACTATAACCATCGTAAAACCAAAGTACGAACTCACCTTAGCTGCCAGGGGGCAGGAACAAAGCCAAAACCCCACGAAGTCCAACATAGGACTCAAAAGTACAATACCATCGAATAAAACATGAATACATGTCCAAAACATGGCAACGGAGGCAAAGTACATACTACAGGGTCCATAACCGAAAAACAACACAAAATAAAACGAAGCAGAGCTCCTCTCGAGCTGGGGACTGGCGGCTAGGGCTCTCCTGGCAGACATTAACCTGAAATTAAGAAAAATAACCAACGGTGTGAGTCCAAAAGAACTCTGCGGATACCCAGAATAGATATGCATAGAAAGTTATACTAACAATAAGAGTTCCGCTAATACAGTCTCATATCAACAATAGGGAAAGACTAGTACTGAAAATACTGAGGTAGATACATACCAGAATCCATCTAACCTGAAAAGAGGGTAATAAATATCAATGGAATACCAATAGACATATAACCTCAGATAACAAGTCTCCAGTATATGCATGTCAAACAAGTGCAGAAATCAAGTGCAGCAAAAAATGCACGATGCAAAATATGCACATGGTGCAATGACATGTGTCACCCCTGACACCAGTCAGATCATCGTACACCTATCATAGGTGATGTCTGAGAGGGTAGAGCTATGACAACTGTACGCACCCTGCTATCACTGCTCCTGAGTGACCAGGTGGACAGGATGCTGGTGGAGACTCCGCTCCTACCCCAAGCAATGGGGGAATCAAGCTCTCATCTCCTCGTGGCTCAGTACGAGAAGGGATCCCTGGCTGCTACCACGCCCGGGCTCACCCTCCAAATAGTGGCCGAACGGAGCAATACAGGGCAAATGCGCACATCTTACGGTATCCACTAACCCATGAGTGGCCGTGTGCGCATATCATGTACCGGAAGACGATAGGCTCAACCACAAGGGAGTCGCTGATCGTCGGCATGCAACAATGCAGAGATGGTGTATGATAGATACACATACATCCCTCACTAAGTCCTCAGTATACTAAGTCTCAGTCTGAATCCTATAACAGGAAATACAGGTAACCTACAAGGTATACTGGCAGAAAACTACTGATCGCTCGATGTCAAATGTAAGAGATACATCCTGATATCTAAGCATACATATAGATATGACAATACCTGAGACTGTATGGAACTAACAGCATAATAACTTAGGGATAAATAACAAGTATCCAGAACAAGCATACTAAACAAGGATAGCGTATAAACTTACTGCTATCTATAACAGTCTATGCATAACAATATGACAATATCAACAAGATAAGTTAAGGGGTACCCGCCTCCAAAGAAAGAGAAGTCTGTGTCAAAAGGAGAGAACCATCCGTCAATATCCAATCAAGCTCCTGTATCAGGGATTTATTTAATTAGCTATTACAAACAAATAGTAACTAGCTAATTAATCCCTAATCCATTCTAGGGTTAACCTAATCCGTCACTTTCCATTTAATTAATCATAATAAAATGATTAGGCCTTAATTATCCCAAATTCAATAATTCAAACTAAACACTAACAAACCCATCGTACCTAAGATGGCACATGATCAATTCGGCTCCTAAATCACAGCTTCATCAAGAATTTTAATCCCTGATGGAACCCTAGCTCCACCACAAAACCTACATCAAAATTCCAGTTCGATTCATCCCAACAGCCCGCTGTTGACCCAATTCCCAGTTCATTCAAAATTCACAACATGATATTAAGGATCAAACAACAATGGCATCATTTCATACTCACACTAGGGAATCCTTACCTGATCAATAGCCGACTGCCACTCCCTTGCTCGAATCTGGCAACACCACACGAGAGGAAAAAGGATCAAATAATATCAACTCCCCTAACCCAAAGATCTCAAACCAAAATGTTAGATCAAGTTCTACAACTGATCTAAATAGAACCATTCTATAGATCTACCATAATCCAAAGTTCAACTTACCTAGATCTGTTGCCGACGATCAGAAAGCGCAAATAGAGATCCTCAGAAGCAAACAGGGTACCTCAGAATTCCAGCATCGCAAACCCTTCTCCGATTGCAGCCTAGCGTCGCCCTTTGTCGGCAAGGTTGAAAACGCAAAGAGTAGCCGTCGGCTAGGGTTCGCACGATGAGGAGAAGAAGAGAAGTCGCGTGTGGTCGCGGCTAGGGCACGCGGAGGGGAGAGGAAGAAGGAAGGAGCTGACGCTGCGGCTAGGGCACGCGCGAAGGGGAGGAGAAGAAGGAAATCGGGTCGGCGGCTGCAGCGGCTAGGGCGCAGGGAAGGAGTCGAGCGGATTCGGCTGTCTGCGGCTGCGCCCGAGCGGAGAGAAGAGAGAAGAGGTGGGCGTGGCAAACTTAGGGCACGGGATAGATATTAAATGAAGATTTATATATATTAGGAAATAATTTTTCCTCAATTAATTCCTAACAAATCTATTATGTGCCCAATTAATCCCGCAACTCTTTTCAAAAATTTAGAAAATTATTCTAAATTTTTATGTGATTGATTCCAATTTTAAATCCCTATTTATGACCAATATATATATATATATATATATATATATATATTATTCTTTATTAATTACGCGTATTTTACATTCTCCCCCACTAATAAAAATTTGGTCCCCAAATTTCATTGATTACCCACAGCAGATACTAACAACATATAGATAATATAATGCTGAACGAAATCTAACCACACATACCTCCGGTAATGGATGGTGGAAGAGCCAAACGATAAGCAACTGCTCCAACCCTCTCCAAATCTGGAACGGACCGATGAAACGCAGAGCAAGCTTACCTCGAAGACCGAATCGTTTCACCCCCTTCGTGGGTGAAACTCGCAGAAACACATGATCACCTACGAAGAACTCCAGAGGTCTCCGTCTCCCGTCGGCATAGCTCTTCTGACGATCCTGCGCCTCAGATATCCTGCGTCTGATGGTACGGACTAACTCTGCCTCGTGCTGAGCTCTCTGAGGTCCTAACAGCTGGGATTCCCCAACCTCCTCCCAGAGGGTGGGTGTCCGACAAAGCCTACCATACAACGCCTCATACGGTGCCATCTGGATAGCCGCATGATAACTGTTGTTGTAGGCGAACTCGACAAGGTGCAGATGATCCTCCCAACTACCTTCGAAATCCATAACACAGGCTCGTAATAAGTCCTCCAAGGTCTGAATGGTATGCTCTGACTAACCATCGGTCTGCGGATGGAAGGCGGTACTAAATCTGAGCTCGGTACCCATGGCCTTCTGCAGACTCTACCAGAAGCGTGAGGTGAAACGCGGATCTCGGTCGGATATAATACTCAACGGTATGCCGTGCACTCTGATGATCTCTCTACAATACAGCTCTGCTAGTCTGTCCAAAGAATCGATCCTCCGAATAGCTAGAAAGTGCGCGGATTTGGTCAATCGATCACCCAAATCGCGTCAATGCCTCATCTGGTCCTAGGCAATCCCACCACGAAATCCATAGTAATGTGTTCCCACTTCCACTCAGGAATGGGAATCCTCTGAAGTAGTCCAGCAGGTCTCTGGTGCTCAGCCTTAACCTGCTGGCAAACTAAACATCTAGCTACAAAATCCGCGATGTCTTTCTTCATGTCGTTCCACTAGTAGGAACGTCTCAGATCCCGATACATACGGGTGGCACCCGGATGGATAGCAAATCAGGAGCGATGTGCCTCCTGAAGTAACTCCTCTCGGACCGGATGTGACTCGGGTACGCAAAGTCTCCCGTGAAAATACAACGCATCCGCATCGTCTCGTGTAAAATCAGACTGCTGCTCTGTGGCTGCTCGACTGCCGAGGAATTGCAGATGCTGATCGCTCGCCTGAGCCTTTCTGATCCTCGCCCGAATGGAAGACTGAGCAACAATGGTCGCCAGAATACCCCTCTCAGTCTGACCCTGCTCCTCCAGACCCAACTCTGAGACACCCTGAACTAGCTCGATAATTGATGCCCGGAGGCAGGCCAAAGTCCCTCTGGACTTCCTGCTCAATGCGTCCGCCACAACATTAGCTTTCCCTGGATGGTAGCTAATGGTACAATCGTAGTCCTTCAGGAACTCCATCCACCTCCTCTGTCGGAGATTGAGCTCCTTCTGCGTGAATAGGTATTTGAGACTCTTATGATCAGTGAAAATCTCAAAAGTAATACCGTACAGGCGGTGCCTCCAAATCCGCAAAGCAAAGATGATGGCGGCCAACTCCAAATCATGAACCGGATAGTTCTTCTCATGCTCCTTCAGCTGTCGAGAAGCATAAGATACTACCCGTCCGTGCTGCATCAGAATTGCGCCTAACCCTTGATGAGATGCGTCGGTATACAGCACGAATCCGTCCTCTCCTGATGGAAGAATGAGGACGGGTGCTGTCACTAATCGCCGCTTCAGCTCCTGAAAGCTAGTCTCGCAAGCCTCTTTCCATGTGAACTTCACGCCTTTCCTGGTAAGGCTTATCAGTGGCATAGCTATGCTCGAGAAGCCCTCAACAAATCGTTGGTAGTAGCCTGCTAATCCCAAGAAACTGCGAACCTCAGTAACTGACTTCGGCTGCTCCCAGCTGGTAACGGCCTCGATCTTCTGGGGATCTACTGAGATGCCTCTGCTAGATACCATGTGTCCCAGAAAACCTACTGATGACAACCAAAAGGCACATTTGCTGAACTTCACATATAGACGCTCTCGTCTGAAAGTCTCCAATACGATGCGAAGATGCTGTACATGCTCCTCCTCGGAATGAGAGTAGACTAAGATGTCATCAATGAATACTATGACGAACTGATCCAGATACACCAGAAATACGCGGTTCATCAAGTCCATGAATACCGCTGGAGCATTGGTAAGCCCAAATGGCATTACCAAAAACTCGTAGTGTCCATATCTGGTGCGGAACGCTGTCTTCTGGACATCTGCCTCTCTGACCCTCAACTGATGATATCCGGATCGCAGATCAATCCTAGAATACACAGATGTGCCCCTGAGCTGATCAAACAAATCCTCAATCCGTGGCAGGGGGTACTTGTTCTTGATGGTCACTGCATTCAACTGTCTGTAGTCGATGCACAACCTCAAAGAACTGTCTTTCTTCTTCACGAAGAGAACTGGGGAACCCCATGGTGAGACGCTAGGTCTGATAAATCCCCTGTCCAATAACTCCTGGAGCTGGACCTTCAACTCGTCCAACTCTCTCGGTGCCATACGATACGGAGCTTTCGATGCCGGCGAAGTCCCCGGTATCAGCTCAATAGTGAACTCCACTTGCCTCCTGGGAGGCAAACCCGGTAGCTCCTCTGGAAATACGTCCTGATATTCTCAGACCACTGGAACGTCCGAGAGCGGAGGGCTACTGCTGTCGTCGGTGCTAATAAATGATAGTAAGAAACCCTGACAACCATGAGATAGCAATCTCTGTGCCTGAAGCGCAGAAATAACTGATAAGCCCTCATCCCTGATGCGAGTGAAATCCCACGAGGGTTGGTCCGGAGGCCGAAAAGTGACCACCCTCGTCTGGCAATCGACTGTGGCATGATAAGCGGTAAGAACATCAATACCAAGAATAATATCGAAGTCCACCATCTCCCGAACTAACAAATTAACCGTGAGGGTAATACTACCGAAATCTAATGGGCATGCTCTGACCTCCTATGTGATACTCAAGATCTCTCTTGAGGGTAAGGATACAGATAACTGCTGTAATCTAGCGGTAGCCAATATACCGATCCCACTCATGAATATCCGCGATATGAAAGAGTAAGAACTACCAGTATCAACTAATAGCTCAGCAGTAAAGGCATAAAGAGAAATAGTACCGCGAAATACCGATCCGTCGGCCCGCTGGGCCTCCTCTCGAGTGACAACATAAATCCGTCCAGTCTCAGGCTGTGGTGGTGGCACTGCTGGGTACTGCTGAGGTGGGAACTGCATCTGAGACTACGGCTGCTGAACTGACCCTCCCACCGGG
This sequence comes from Boesenbergia rotunda, assembly GCA_024364735.1. NCBI lineage: Eukaryota > Viridiplantae > Streptophyta > Magnoliopsida > Zingiberales > Zingiberaceae > Boesenbergia > Boesenbergia rotunda. Next base: position 37,206 of record JAGFNQ010001410.1, on the reverse strand, counting down.
TACTGAGGCTGCTGCATCACAGACTGATAAGCTGGATAAGTCTGCTGTAGAGGTCCTGAAGCTGGGCTCTGAGATAAGGCTGGGGTGTAACTAGACTCATGTCCTGGCATAAAGTATGCAGGTGTTGGTGGGGCAGCATGCGGCTGGCGGAATGAAGGTTGAGTCCTCCGTCCGCCTCTATGAGCTCCCGACTGTCCCGAATGTCTAGTATGGCTAGTGGCTCCTGTCCTCTCATTTTGTGCCTTCAAGGCACAGCCCCGGCTCAAGTCGCCTATCAAACTGTACCGTCTAGGTCATCAACTAGGTACAGATGATCCATAGTCAAAGTCCTCATGGAATAGGATGTATCAATCCACTAACGATGATAATATGTAGCTCATGCTACCCTTCTACATTAAAATAGGTCATGTACTATACACGTGCCTTCTAGGTCACCTAACTAGGCACGAACAACCCAACTGTCTGAAACTCCTTTAGCTAGGGTAAGTCGATCCTACGCTGATCGAGCCAACAATGGTAGGCAACCCTAGTTCTTGTTCAGCTAATAATAGCTAGAACAAGTAAATGAATAGTAAGATCTAGGAAAATCAAAATCCTTATCCTCCAAATAGTTGGTCAACATATTCGACCTTAGCTGTCCGATTCAACAATCGGGGCTACTAGAGAATTAACATTCTCTGCTCTAAGATCTCATCCGCAATATGTCACTAATCGCTCACATGAACGATCACGAATAAGAAAGATTGACAACATGTCAATCCAACTAAAATAAGTCTACAAACATCTATCCATCTAGTATGAATATACGATCCCACCAAGCTGGGATAATCTAACCAATCCTAACACAAATAGTGAATACTAAAAGTAGGACAGGTTCAGAAGATATACCTCTTGCTGCCTGGAGATGTCCCGTCGCTGCCAAGTCCCAAATTGTCGTCGCATCGCAACCACGACCTTAAAGATCCGTAATGTACTTGGATGAATAACATTAGACCCGAGCTCCGACACCTACCAGTTCAGTGTCAGATTTAAATTTCGAGAAATTCACGAATCGATGGTATCCCGCATCCTGGGCTTGATACCAAAAATAAGTTGGTATCAGATTTCTGTAAAACTCGAATCCGAAAAACAAGGATCGCAAAACTTAGGCTCTGATACCAAAAATAAATTGGTATCAGATAAACACTGAAAATCCACATGTCCCGAAGGAATCCGAAACCTAAGCTCTGATGCCAAATCTAAATTGTCATGCCCTGAGACCCTGGAGCCGCTGATCCAATAGAAAATCGGACAGCACCTCCCCTGTCTGGCGGATAATTTACACAAACACACAGATACAAATAACACAACCACGCAGTTAAATGGCCTCAGGCCTCAAATCTATACAGAAACAACGGATATATAACTATAACCATCGTAAAACCAAAGTACGAACTCACCTTAGCTGCCAGGGGGCAGGAACAAAGCCAAAACCCCGCGAAGTCCAACATAGGACTCAAAAGTACAATACCATCGAATAAAACATGAATACATGTCCAAAACATGGCAACGGAAGCAAAGTACATACTACAGGGTCCAGAACCGAAAAACAACACAAAATAAAACGAAGCAGAGCTCCTCTCGAGCTGGGGACTGGCGGCTAGGGCTCTCCTGGCAGACATCAACCTGAAATTAAGAAAAATAACCAACGGTGTGAGTCCAAAAGAACTCTGTGGATACCCAGAATAGATATGCATAGAAAGTTATACTAACAATAAGAGTTCCGCTAATACAGTCTCATATCAACAATAGGGAAAGACTAGTACTGAAAATACTGAGGTAGATACATACTAGAATCCATCTAACCTGAAAAGAGGGTAATAAATACCAATGGAATACCAATAGACATATAACCTCAGATAACAAGTCTCCAGTATATGCATATCAAACAAGTGCAGAAATCAAGTGCAGCAAACAATGCACGATGCAAAATATGCATATGGTGCAATGACATGTGTCACCCCTGACACCAGTCAGATCATCGTACACCTGTCATAGGTGACGTCTGAGAGGGTAGAGCTATGACAACTGTACGCACCCTGCTATCGCAGCTCCTGAGTGACCGGGTGGACAGGATGCTGGTGGAGACTCCGCTCCTACCCCAAGCAATGGGGGAGTCAAGCTCTCATCTCCATGTAGCTCAGTACGAGAAAGGATCCCTGGCTGCTACCACGCCTGGTCTCACCCTCCAAATAGTGGCCGAACGGAGCAATACAGGGCAAATGCGCACATCCTACGGTATCCACTAACCCATGAGTGGCCGTGTGCGCATATCATGTACCGGAAGACGATAGGCTTAACCACAAGTGAGTCGCTGATCGCCGGCATGCAACCTCAGTATACTAAGTCTCAGTCTGAATCCTATAACAGGAAATACAGGTAACCTACAAGGTATACTGGCAGGAAACAACTGATCCCTCGATGTCAAATGTAAGAGATACATCCTGATATCTAAGCATACAAATAGATATGACAATATTTGAGACTGTATGGAACTAAAAGGATAATAACTCAGGGATAACAACAGGTATCTAGAACAAGCACACTAAACAAGGATATCGTATAAACTTACTGCTATCTATAACAGTCTATGCATAACAACATGACAATATCAGCAAAGATAAGTCAAAAGGTACCCGCCTCCAAGAGTGTATAAGTTCGTATCAAGCTGGAAGAACCACCCGTCAATAATCCAATCAAGCTCATGTATCAAGGATGTATCTAATTAGCTATTATACAAATACCAAATAGCTAATACAACACAACTTCATTAGGATCATCCTAATCCTAATGATCAATCCCAACATACACCAATCTCCAAAGATATGCTCCCATTTTGACATATTACCAATACAAATCCAACATAGAAGTGATCCCAAGTAGAGCTACTGCCCAAGCTACAATTGATCAAGCATACACACCCAAGATCAAATTAACAATCGATCAAACAACTTTAAATCCCAAAGAAAGATAAACAACACCTCAAGATAAAACCTCATGATTCACAACCCCATCCAAACCAAGGTGAACCATTCAAATGCAATCCCAAAACCAACCCACAGCAGATCAAAGATCAAGAGCCACTCATACGAATTTGCTATGGGTCACACTAATCCATCCCTCAAGAAAATCATATCCTAAATCAGAATGCAATCATATCATACTCCAAGATTAAACCAATACCAGAACAAGATTCATCCCAATCTTTGCCCATGGTATAACTTCCAAATAAAAACCAGATTGAAACCCAATCCCAAGCTCACAGCAATGTAAGGATAGGAAAACTTTACAACATAAAATCCACCTCAACAACAAACACGCATGACAAGAGAACAAAGTTCCCATATCCAAACTAACATCAATACCTTACCTCATAATCTGTATTTGATATCAACATAAATCTAAGCAAATCCAAAAACACCAAATCATACCTTAGATCCCAGCTTCAAACAGCAGCACATAGCAAGACTCAACTCTAATCAACAGCTCACGGTAATCACTAGGAATCCAATCCAATCAGCCAATTCCCATCCTAAACACTTATCGATTGATCAAACAAGAAATCCTAAATTCTAGAACTTAGAACAGTTCAACCAAGGGACTCATTCAATTGCAACAAAACAATCCGAGCATAAGCCTTAACTCATCTATACAAACCCACACTAGATGTATCATCAACACTGCGTGAGCTTACCTGAAGTGTCGCCACTGGTTTTCTTCCACCAAAGAGCTCAATCAACCACCAAAGTCCTAGCCGCCACATCACACGAAGATGGAACAGTGCGCGAGTGAAGGATGAAGCTTGAGCCACCCTAGCGGCTAGTCGACAGCGAGCATAGAAACCCGGCCTTGATTAGGAGGAGAGGTCGAAGTAGATTGCAGGCGATGAGATGTGTCGGGGAGGCTGAGGGGAATCCGGTGGCTGGCATCGGGTGAGCTACGATTTAATTAGGGCAAACCGCAGCTAACGGAAGGGGGATATAAGTGAGGTAGAATTTGCACAAAAGCCCTCTTTCTTTACCTATTTAGATTTGAACTCTTAAGTTTAAGTTTAATCACACTAAAGCCCTCAAAACTTAAGTTTAAAAATGATTAAACCCTCTAATTCCAATTTGGGTCTCGAAAACCATAAATCTTCTTCAGAAAAATTCTCCGAAGCAGGATAAAAATGTCGGATTTAATACATTACTATGGATTTCGTGGTGGGATTGCCTAGGACCAGACGAGGCCTTGATGCGATTTGGGTGATCGTTGATCGATTGACCAAATCCGCGCACTTTCTAGCTATTCGGAGGACCAATTCATTGGATAGATTGGCAGAGCTGTATTGCAGAGAGATCATCAGATTACACGGCATACCATTGAGTATCATCTCTGATCGAGATCCGCGTTTCACTTCCCGCTTCTGGCAGAGTCTGCAGAAGGCCATGGGTACCGAGCTTAGATTTAGTACCGCCTTCCATCCGCAGACTGATGGTCAGTCAGAGCATACCATCCAGACCTTGGAGGACTTACTGCGAGCCTGTGTTATGGATTTCAGGGGCAGTTGGGAGGATCATCTCCACCTTGTCGAGTTTGCCTACAACAACAGCTATCATGCGACTATCCAGATGGCACCGTATGAGGCGTTGTATGGTAGGCCTTGTCGGACACCCATCCTCTGGGAGGAGGTTGGGGAATCCCAGCTGTTAGGACCTTAGAGAGCTCAGCACGAGGCAGAGTTAGTCCGTACTATTAGACGCAGGATCTCTGAGGCGCAGGATCGTCATAAGAGCTATGCCGGCCGGAGATGGAGACCTCTGGAGTTCTCCGTAGGTGATCACGTATTTCTGCGAGTTTCACCCACGAAAGGGGTGAAACGATTTGGTCTTCGAGGGAAGCTTGCTCCGTGTTACATCGGTTCGTTTCAGATTCTGGAGAGGGTTAGAGCAGTTGCTTAACGTTTGACTCTTCCATCATCCATCACCGGTGTACACGATGTATTTCACGTATCCATGCTGAGGAGATGCGTACCAGATCCTTCCCACGTGTTGTCGGATGTCTCGGTTCCACTTCAGCCTGACGCGACTTACGAGGAGATTCCTGTACGGATTTTGGGTCACCGAGAGCGTCACTTACGGAACAAGACAATTCGGCTGGTTAAAGTCGGATGGCAACATCACTCAGATGAGGAGGCTACCTGGGAGCTTAAGGATGTCATCCGAGCTCGCTACCCTCACCTGTTAACTTGATGTATGTGGGATTTGCTACTGTTCAATATTTATATCAGCATACCTCTTGATAGTGTTTACTATAGTGAATACCGAAACTTAGGGATCAAATTTTTATTAGTGGGGGAGGATGTTAAATCCGACACTCTTGGATGCGATCCAGAAAAAAAAATTTCGAAGAAGGCATAGGGTTTTCGAGTCCCAAATTGAAGTTAAAGGGTTAAACCTCTTTAAAGCCTAAGATTGAGGGGCCTGTATGCCAAAAGGGAAACAAGTTGTAAGGGTTTCCTTAAATTAAAGGGAATGTTTGCCAAAATGTTTAAAATTTAGGGGCATCCTTGCGATCTGTCTGAAACTGTTGGACTAAAGTGCAAAATATTCCTCTTATAAGCCTTAACCTAACCCATTCGGCCCGATCACAGCAACCCCTCTTTCGCCCGCGTGCCCTAGTCGCGCCTTACCCAATTGAGAGCCGACGACTTCCACACCTCCGGCGAACAACATCGTCAGAATCCAGTCGGCGTCGGAGTAGCGCACATGCGGCTTCATCGAGGCTGATCTCCCGACATCCAACGATGACCCTCACTTGGATTGGGTAGGGATTTCCTTGAGCTTGGCTCTTCCGCACTTGGGATCGCCGTAAGTCAGCTAGCCCTAGTTCCTCTCTTCCAATCGTAACTCCTACTAGGGTGTCTGAAGGCGTGTTGGTCGGATTTGAGCAGCGAGATTGAGTCAGAGAACTAGGATCCTGGTAAGGTTTCTTTCCTTGATAAGGAACTATATTTTGGGATTGGGTTGTTTAGAGTTGGCCGTGAGCTGTGGTGGAATATCTTCTTTGATTCCATCCACTGATTGCCTGTGTTCTTCCATGAACAGATTGGTAGAGGAAGGTAGGAATCAACCGCTATTGGCATTGCTGGTTTTCCAATTGGAGCTGTGAGGTGGAGGATTCTTACCACCAGATCTGAGGTAAGGTCTTTGGGTGATTCTACTGTTGATGTGGATGATTTCTCTTTGAATTAAAGCTGTGTAATGGGTTTTAGGGTTTTAGGGTTGTGATCTTGGTTTTGAACGCGAACCTGGTAGTGGATCTGGCTAGGGTTTAATTGGAGGTTGCTCAGCTTCTTATTGCAACGTTCTAACTGTTTGAGGTTTGCTTTCGAGCAGCTGGGTGTGAGGTAAGCTCAATTCTGTTGTGGTTATTGGAATTAGGTGTTGGCTTCTTGGAAGGGGAAACTATAGGTTAAATGTAGACTAAACCTAATCCTAAACGAATAAGGGTTTAATCATTTAATCAAGTTAATTAAATGAAATGCAGGTTAACCCTAATATGAGTTAGGGACTTGTTAGCTAGCTACTATCTGTGTAATAGCTAATTAAATACATCCTTGATACAGGAGCTTGATTGGATTATTATTGGCGGGTGGTTCTATCTGCTTGTGATACGGACTTCTACTTTTGGAGGCGGGTACTTCTTGCTTGTATTCTGTAGCCCACTTTATCTTTATGCATGGCTATATGGTTATTTATGCAGTAGGCTAATATTGACCTTTATCTGCTTTCGTTTTGTTATCCTGCTTGATACTTATGCTTGACCCTGGATATGATCTAAATTTTCTTCTATACAGTCTCGTTTATTTGATATCTGATTCTATATAGCATTGGTATGAGCATGAGTATGTGGATAGGGTTAGCATACCATTGTATGGTTGTATTGATTGATCTTAGTCATGCTTACACGTGTGTCTGGATGTAGGATTGATTGGGTTATGATGCATACATATGACCTGTGCATGATAGGTTGAGTTATGTGTCGATGACCTGGTAGGGGATTGCATGTGTTAGTCATGCACCATACCTGCACTGTTGCATGCCGACTATCAGCGACTCCCTTGTGGTTGAGCCTAATCGTCTTCCGGCACATGATATGCACACACGGCCACTCATGGGTTAGTGGATACCGCTGGGTGTGTGCATTTGCTCTGTACTGCTTCGCTCGTCCGCTCAGGGGTAGTGGTTTCGGAGCGTGGTAGCAGGCAGGGATCCCTTCTCTTCCCATAGACCAGAGAAAATGAGAGAGATATCTCCCCCATATATACATGGGGCGGAGTGATAATTCCACTAGCATCCAGTCCACTCGGTCACTCAGGAGCAGTGATGGCAGAGTGCTGACAGTGTCACGGCTCTACCCACTCGGCCGACACAATATCGCCTGTCTCGGTGGCTTGACTGGAGTTAGGGGATGACTATGACATTGCATCATGTGCATATGATGCATTTGTGCATTGATTGTGTTTTCTGCATTTACTTGCTGCACTTGTTTGACATGCACATACAGGATGTACTTTTGGTATGGTTTGTCGACCCTGCACTTGCTCGTATGGTACGAATCCTATTATGATCATGATAGACTGATTTCTGGTATGCACAGTCCTTTATTATTTCAATTATGCATGCTTCTGATATTATTATGGAGACTGTATCCTGTTGTTTTTATATAGCTGCTTTAGCTACTTTTCAGCCATGCATATCTTTCTATATACCCGCGAGTCCACTTGGACTCACCACCCGTCGTAATATTTTTTTATTTTCAGGTTGATAGCTCGCCGAAGGAGCCCAGTTGCCAATCCCGGGTCCCCACGACTCCATTTGAATGGATGCTTCCGCTGGTTTTGTTTTCTTTGATAGCATAGTCTACGTTTTGTATTCGTTTCATATATCGTGGGCTTGTATTGGATTTATTCATACGGTATTGTACTTTTGAGTCCTCTGTTGGACTTTGTGCTTGTGGTTTTGCTATGCACCTGCCCAGGGGGCAGCTCAGGTGAGTTTATATTTCCAGTATAGAGTGTTTCATCATATTATGCTTTATATATATCTGTTTTGAGGCCTGAGACCAATTTATAAACTGCATGTGTTGTGTGTATGTGAAAATTGTCCGCCGGACAGGGAAGATGTTGTCCGATTTTATATTGGATCAGCGGCTCCAATGGTCTCGGGGCGTGACAAAAGAATTTAAAACAATTTCCTTACATATAAATATTTTCAAAGAATTTAGTTAGAGCTTGATAACCTTGTCTTGCGGGGATAGCTCAGTTGAGAGAGCGTCAGACTGAAGATCTGAAGGTCACGTGTTCGATCCACGTTCACCGCATATTTTATAAGCTTAAAAAATATTAAAAGGAATTCGTTTCAAATAAGTATTTTCATAACAAATACAGTTAGGGATTCATAACTTTGCAAATATGGGAGAGCATCACAAATTTTATATATATATATATATATATATATATAACTTATTTAACTAATTTTAAAACTAAATCATTTTTTTAACTTACATAAAATATATTAAATAAATTCATCTCAAATAAATATTTTCATTACGAAATTCAATTAGGGGTTTACAATTTTGCCATCGGGGATAGCTCAGTTGGGAGAGTGTGAAGATTTGAGCGTTAGACCTACCACATCACATTTATAATATAATTTTTTAACATGAATAAAAAATCATTAAAACATTTTCATAATAAATAATATTAGGGTTTAAAACTTTAGCCATGATGGTAATAGCTTGTTGGGATAGTGGCAAACTAACGATTTGAAGATTGTTTGTTTGATACACATTGATCGTATTTTTTATATATTTTTTAAACTTGCACAAAAACTTTAAAAGGATTTTCTTTTCAAATAATTATTTTTATATCAAATATTGTTAGTGGTTAACAATTTCAACATCAGGGTTTATTCAGTTAGTAGAGCATCAAATTGGAAATCTTAGGAGAGCATCAAATTAAAAAACTTAACTTTATCATTAATAATGATATCACGGTTGAGAAGCGTAAGTTTGAAAAGATGAAGGTCGTTTGATTGATCCAAGCTAAGAGAGTGTGGAGATCTAAAGATCCCATGGTTGATCCACATATTTGTATATAATTATTTAGCTTGCTCAAAAATTTTTTTAAAAGAATTATATAATTTCTTAGCTTTCTCAAAAAATCTTTAAAAAATCATTTCAAAAAAATATTTTCATATCAAATAAACTTAGGGGTTCAAAAAGTTATTGACGGTCGTGATAGCTCTATTAGGAGAGTGACAGATTGAAGATTTTAAAGTTGCATGTTTAGTCCACATTCACTGTATATTTTATATAATTTTATAACTTGCATAAAAGAATTTAAAACAATTTCGTTTCATATAAATATTTACAAAAAATAAAGTTAGAGCTTGATAACCTTGTCTTGCGGGGATAGCTCAGTTGGGAGAGCGTCAGACTGAAGATCTGAAGGTCACGTGTTCGATCCACGTTCATCGCATATTTTATAAGCTTAAAAAATATTATAAGAAATTACTTTCAAATAAATATTTTCATAACAAATACACGCATATTTTATAAGCTTAAAAAATATTATAAGAAATTCGTTTCAAATAAGTATTTTCATAACAAATACAGTTAGGGATTCATAACTTTGCGAATATGGGAGAGCATCACAAATATTATATATATATATATATATTTAACTAATTTTAAAACTAATTCATTTTTTTAACTTATATAAAATATATTAAAGAAATTCATCTCAAATAAATATTTTCATTACAGATTCAATTATTTTGCAATCGGGGATAGCTCAGTTGGGAGAGTGTGAAGTTTTGAGCGTTAGACCTACCACACCACATTTTTAATATAATTTTTTAAATTAATTAAAAAATTATTAAAAATTTTCATAATAAATAATATTAGGGTTTAAAACTTTTGCCATGATGGTAATAGCTTGTTGGGATAGTGGCAAACTAACGATTTGAACATTGTTTGTTTGATACACATTGATCGTATTTTTTATATATTTTTTAAACTTGCACAAAAACATTAAAAGGATTTTCTTTTCAAATAATTATTTTTATATCAAATATTGTTAGTGGTTAACAATTTCAACATCAGGGTTTATTCAGTTAGTAGAGCATCAAATTGGAAATCTTAGGAGAGCATCAAATTAAAAAACTTAACTTTATGATTAATAATGATATCACAGTTGAGAAGCGTAAGTTTGAAAAGATGAACGTCGTTTGATTGATCCAAGCTGAGAGAGTGTGGAGATCTAAAGATCCCATGGTTGATCCACATATTTGTATATAATTTTTAAGCTTGCTCAATATTTTTTTAAAAAGAATTATATAATTTTTTAGCTTTCTCAAAAAATCTTTAAGAAATCATTTCAAAAAAATATTTTCATATCAAATAAACTTAAGGGTTCAAAAAGTTATTGACGGTCGTGATAGCTCTCTTAGGATGAGTGACAGATTGAATATTTTCAAGTTGCATGATTAGTCCACATTCACTGTATATTTTATATAATTTTATAACTTGCATAAAAGAATTTAAAACAATTTCGTTTCATATAAATATTTTCAAAGTATTTAGTTAGGGCTTGATAACCTTATCTTGCGGGGATAGCTCAGTTGGGAGAGCGTCAGACTGAAGATCTGAAAGTCACGTGTTCGATCCACATATTTTATAAGCTTAAAAAATATTACAAGAAATTCGTTTCAAATAAGTATTTTCATAACAAATACAGTTAGGGATTCATAACTTTGCGAATATGGGAGAGCATCACAAATTATATATATATATATATATTTAACTAATTTTAAAACTAATTCATTTTTTTAACATACATAAAATATATTAAATAAATTCATCTCAAATAAATATTTTCATTATAGATTCAATAATTTTGCCATCGGGGATAGCTCAGTTGGGAGAGTGTGACGATTTGAGCGTTAGACCTACCACACCACATTTTTAATATAATTTTTTAAATTGATTAAAAAATCATTAAAAATTTTCATAATAAATAATATTAGGGTTTAAAACTTTAGCCGTGAAGGCAATAGCTTGTTGGGCTAGAGGCAAACTAACGATTTGAACATTGTTTGTTTGATACACATTGATCGTATTTTTTTATATTTTTTAAACTTGCACAAAAACTTTAAAAGGATTTTCTTTTCAAATAATTATTATTATAACAAATATTGTTAGTGGTTATCAATTTCAAAATCAGGGTTTATTCAGTTAGTAGAGCATTAAATTGGAAATCTTAGGAGAGTATCAAATTAAAAAACTTAACTTTATCATTAATAATGATATCATAGTTGAGAAGCGTAAGTTTGAAAAGATGAACGTCGTTTGATTGATCCAAGCTGAGAGAGTGTGGAGATCTAAAGATCCCATGGTTGATCCTCATATTTGTATATAATTTTTAAGCTTGCTCAAAATTTTTTTTAAAAGAATTATATAATTTTTTAGCTTTCTCAAAAAATCTTTAATAAATCATTTCAAAATAATATTTTCATATCAAATAAACTTAGGGGTTCAAAAAGTTATTGACGGTCGTGATAGCTCTGTTAGGAGAGTGACAGATTGAAGATTTTAAAGTTGCGTGATTAGTCCACATTCACTGTATATTTTATATAACTTTATAACTTGCAAAAAGAATTTAAAACAATTTCGTTTCATATAAATATTTTCAAAGTATTTAGTTAGAGCTTGATAACCTTGTCTTGCGGGGATAGCTCAGTTGGGAGAGTGTCAGACTGAAGATCTGAAGGTCACGTGTTCGATCCACGTTCACCCCATATTTTATAAGCTTAAAAAATATTACAAGAAATTCGTTTCAAATAAGTATTTTCATAACAAATACAGTTAGTGATTCATAACTTTGCGAATATGGGAGAGCATCACAAATTATATATATTTTTAACTTATTTAACTAATTTTAAAACTAATTCATTTTTTTAACTTTCATAAAATATATTAAATAAATTCATCTGAAATAAATATTTTCATTACAAATTCAATTAGGGGTTTTCAATTTTGCCATCGGGGATAGCTCAGTTGGGAGAGTGTGAAGATTTGTGCGTTAGACCTACCACACCACATTTTTAATATAATTTTTTAAATTGATTAAAAAATCATTAAAAATTTTCATATTAAATAATATTAGGGTTTAAAACTTTAGCCATGATGGTAATAGCTTGTTGGGATAGTGGCAAACTAACGATTTGAATATTGTTTGTTTGATACACATTGATTGTATTTTTTATATATTTTTTAAACTTGCACAAAAACATTAAAAGGATTTTCTTTTCAAATAATTATTTTTATATGAAATATTGTTAGTGGTTAACAATTTCAACATCAGGGTTTATTCAGCTAGTAGAGCATCAAATTGGAAATCTTAGGAGAGCATCAAATTAAAAAACTTAACTTTATCATTAATAATGATATCACGGTTGAGAAGCGTAAGTTTGAAAAGATGAAGGTCGTTTGATTGATCCAAGCTAAGAGAGTGTGGAGATCTAAAGATCCCATGGTTGATCCACATATTTGTATATAATTTTTAAGCTTGCTCAAAAATTTTTTTAAAAGAATTATATAATTTCTTAGCTTTCTCAAAAAATCTTTAAAAAATCATTTCAAAAAAATATTTTCATATCAAATAAACTTAGGGGTTCAAAAAGTTATTGACGGTCGTGATAGCTCTGTTAGGAGAGTGACAGATTGAAGATTTTAAAGTTGCGTGATTAGTCCACATTCACTGTATATTTTATATAATTTTATAACTTGCATAAAAGAATTTAAAACAATTTCGTTTCATATAAATATTTTCAAAATATTTAGTTAGGGCTTGATAACCTTGTCTTGCGGGGATAGCTCAGTTGGGAGAGCGTCAGACTGAAGATCTGAAGGTCACGTGTTCGATCCACGTTCACCGCATATTTTATAAGCTTAAAAAATATTATAAGAAATTCGTTTCAAATAAGTATTTTCATAACAAATACAGTTAGGGATTCATAACTTTGCGAATATGGGAGAGCATCACAATGTTTATATATGTATATATTTTTAGCTTATTTAACTAATTTTAAAACTAATTCATTTTTTTAACTTACATAAAATATATTAAATAAATTCATCTCAAATAAATATTTTCATTACAGATTCAATTATTTTGCCATCGGGGAAAGCTCAGTTGGGGGAGTGTGAAGTTTTGAGCGTTAGACCTACCACACCACATTTTTAATATAATTTTTTAAATTAATTAAAAAATCATTAAATATTTTCATAATAAATAATATTAGGGTTTAAAACTTTAGCCGTGATGGCAATAGCTTGTTGGGCTAGAGGCAAACTAACGATTTGAACATTGTTTGTTTGATACACATTGATGGTATTTTTTATATTTTTTAAACTTGCACAAAAACTTTTAAAGGATTTTCTTTTCAAATAATTATTTTTATATCAAATATTGTTAGTGGTTAACAATTTCAACATCAGGGTTTATTCAGTTAGTAGAGCATCAAATTGGAAATCTTAGGAGAGCATCAAATTAAAAAACTTATCTTTATCATTAATAATGATATCACAGTTGAGAAGCGTAAGTTTGAAAAGATGAAAGTCGTTTGATTGATCCAAGCTGAGAGAGTGTGGAGATCTAAAGATCCCATGGTTGATCCACATATTTGTAAATAATTTTTAAGCTTGCTCAAATTTTTTTTTAAAAGAATTATATAATTTTTTAGCTTTCTCAAAAAATCTTTAAGAAATCATTTCAAAAAAATATTTTCATATCAAATAAACTTAGGGGTTCAAAAAGTTATTGACGGTCGTGATAGCTCTGTTAGGAGAGTGACAGATTGAAGATTTTAAAGTTGCGTGATTAGTCCACATTCACTGTATATTTTATATAATTTTATAACTTGCATAAAAGAATTTAAAACAATTTCGTTTCATATAAATATTTTCAAAGTATTTAGTTAGAGCTTGATAACCTTGTCTTGCGGGGATAGCTCAGTTGGGAGAGCGTCAGACTGAAGATTTGAAGGTCACGTGTTCGATCCACGTTCACCGCATTTTTTATAAGCTTAAAAAATATTACAAGAAATTCGTTTCAAATAAGTATTTTCATAACAAATACAGTTAGGGATTCATAACTTTGCGAATATGGGAGAGCATCACAAATTATATATATATATTTTTAACTTATTTAACTAATTTTAAAACTAATTCATTTTTTTAACTTACATAAAATATATTAAATAAATTCATCTCAAATAAATATTTTCATTACAGATTCAATTAGGGGTTTACAATTTTGCCATCGGGGATAGCTCAGTTGGGAGAGTGTGAAGATTTGTGCGTTAGACCTACCACACCACATTTTTAATATAATTTTTTAAATTATTAAAAAATCATTAAAAATTTTCATATTAAATAATATTAGGATTTAAAACTTTAGCCATGATGGTAATAGCTTGTTGGGATAGTGGCAAACTAACGATTTGAAGATTGTTTGTTTGATACACATTGATCGTATTTTTTATATATTTTTTAAACTTGCACAAAAACTTTAAAAGGATTTTCTTTTCAATAATTATTTTTATATCAAATATTGTTAGGGGTTAACAATTTCAACATCAGGGTTTATTCAGTTAGTAGAGCATCAAATTGAAAATCTTAGGAGAGCATCAAATTAAAAATCTTAACTTTATCATTAATAAGGATATCACAGTTGAGAAGCGTAAGTTTGAAAAGATGAAGGTCGTTTGATTGATCCAAGCTGAGAGAGTGTGGAGATCTAAAGATCCCATGGTTGACCCACATATTTGTATATAATTTTTAAGCTTGCTCAAAATTTTTTTTAAAAGAATTATATAATTTTTTAGCTTTCTCAAAAAATCTTTAAAAAATCATTTCAAAAAAATATTTTCATATCAAATAAACTTAGGGGTTCAAAAAGTTATTGACGGTCGTGATAGCTCTGTTAGGAGAGTGACAGATTGAAGATTTTAAAGTTGCGTGTTTAGTCCACATTCACTGTATATTTTATATAATTCTATAACTTGCATAAAAGAATTTAAAACAATTTCGTTTCATATAAATATTTTCAAAAAATAAAGTTAGAGCTTGATAACCTTGTCTTGCGGGGATAGCTCAGCTGTGAGAGCGTCAGACTGATGATCTGAAGGTCACGTGTTCGATCCACGTTCACCACATATTTTTATAAGCTTAAAAAATATTACAAGAAATTCATTTCTAATAAGTATTTTCATAAGAAATACAGTTAGGGATTCATAACTTTGCGAATATGGGAGAGCATCAAAATTTTTTATATATATATTTTTAACTTATTTAACTAATTTTAAAACTAATTCATTTTTTTTATCTTACATAAAATATATTAAATAAATTCATCTCAAATAAATATTTTCATTACAAATTCAATTAGGGGTTTACAATTTTGCCATCGGGGATAGCTCAGTTGGGAGAGTGTGAAGATTTGAGCGTTAGACGTACCACACCACATTTTTAATATAATTTTTTAAATTGATTAAAAAAATCATTAAAAATTTTCATAATAAATAATATTAGGGTTTAAAACTTTAGCCATGATGGTAATAGCTTGTTGGGATAGTGACAAACTAACGATTTGAACATTGTTTGTTTGATACACATTGATCGTACTTTTTATATATTTTTTAAACTTACACAAAAACATTAAAAGGATTTTCTTTTCAAATAATTATTTTTATATCAAATATTGTTAGAGGTTAACAATTTCAACATCAGGGGTTGTTCGGTTAGTAGAGCATCAAATTGAAAATCTTAGGAGAGCATCAAATTAATAAACTTAACTTTATCATTAATAAGGATATCACAGTTGAGAAGCGTAAGTTTGAAAAGATGAAGGTCGGTTGATTGATCCAAGCTGAGAGAGTGTGGAGATCTAAAGATTCCATGGTTGACCCACATATTTGTATATAATTTTTAAGCTTGCTCAAAAATTTTTTTAAAAGAATTATATAATTTTTTACCTTTCTCAAAAAATCATTAAAAAATCATTTCAAGAAAATATTTTCATATCAAATAAACTTAGGGGTTCATAAAGTTATTGACGGTCGTGATAGCTCTGTTAGGAGAGTGACAGATTGAAGATTTTAAAGTTGTGTGATTAGTCCACATTCACTGTATATTTTATATAATTTTATAACTTGCATAAAAGAATTTAAAACAATTTCGTTTCATATAAATATTTTCAATAAATTTAGTTAGAGCTTGATAACCTTGTCTTGCGGGGATAGCTCAGTTGGGAGAGCGTCAAACTGAAGATCTGTAGGTCACATGTTCGATCCACGTTCACCGCATATTTTATAAGCTTAAAAAATATTAAAAGAAATTCGTTTCAAATAAGTATTTTCATAACTAATACAGTTAGGGATTCATAACTTTGCGAATATGGGAGGGCATCAGATATTTTTTATATATTTTTTTACCTTATTAAACTAATATTAAAAGTAATTCATTTTTTTAACTTGCATAAAAAATATTAAAATAAATTCATCTCAAATAAATATTTTCATTACAAATTCAATTAGGGGTTTACAATTTTGCCATCGGGGATAACTCAGTTGGGAGAGTGTGAAGTTTTGAGTGCTAGACACACCACACCACATTTTTAATAAAATTTTATAACCTGGTAAAAAATCTTTAAAATATTTTCATAATAAATAATATTAACGTTTAAAACATTAGCCATGATGGTAATAGCTTGTTCGGAGAGTGTCAAACCGAAGATTTGATGAATGTGTGTTTGTTACACATTAATCGTATTTTTTAATATAATTTTAAAAATTTAACAAAAAATTTAAAATGATTTTCAACTCAAATAATTATTTTCATATCAAATATAGTTATGGGTTAACAATTTCGACATCATCGTTTATTCAGTTAGGAGAGCATCAAATTGAAATTCTTAGGAGAGCATCAAATTAAAAAAAAAACTTAATTTTATTATTAATAAAGATATCATAGTTGAAAAGCGTAAGTTTGAAAAGATAAAGGTTGTATGTTTGATCCAAGCTAAGAGATTGTGGAGATGTAAAGATCACATGGTTAACCTATATATTTTTATATAATTTTTAAGCTTTCTCAAAAATTCTTTAAAAGAATTATATAATTTTTTAGCTTTCTCAAAAAATCTTTAAAAAATCATGTCAAGAAAATATTTTCATAACAAATAATATTTTATTATATTTTATATCATATAATCTTGATTATTTCAATATCTATTTATCACATAATTAAAATTATATATGATAATTTAAACTAAAGGCACTTTAGGATCTTTCCTTTAAGAAGCCTACTAAATTTGAAATACAATTTATAGATACTTAATAAAAGACAACTGATGGGGTTCAGCATCCCAGGGTATACATGTGGCACAAGAAGCTACGTGTCAGGGTCCACCGAACCCGACCGTCAAGGTTGGACTCTCGAGATCACCTCAGGAGGACAGACGCCCGAGACCACCTCAGGGGGACAGACTGTCACGCCCCGAGACCCAGGAGCCGCTGATCCAATAGAAAATCGGACAGCACCTCCCCCGTCCGACGGACAACTTACACATACATACAACATAATAGACATTACCACGCAGTTAAAAATTTGGCCTCAGGTCTCCAAAATATATAAACACAACATAAAAACACCAGACAACTAAGTAAATCATACCTGACTGCGGACCGGTCCGACTTACGACGAAAACAACAAACACATAGTCCATCAGAGGACTCAAAAATACAATACCAAGACAAATAAAATACGATACAAGTTTCACGACATAAAACCAATACAAACTAAATAATAACGATGTAAGGAAACACAACAGCGGAAGCACCCATCACTGGAGTTGTAGGGACCTGGGACTGGCAACTGGGGCTCCTCCGGCGACCAATCATCCTGAAAACAAAAATATAGGCAACGGTGGTGAGTCCAAATAAACTCAGCGGATACCAGAATCATATATGCACAGCAAGCTATAAATAACAATAAGAATCACGCTGATACAGTCTCGAGTATAGAGGATAAAGCATATCTAAAGACTAAGGGTGAAATACATACCAGAGTCCGTCTATCCTGTAGGTATGTGTAATCAATCCTCTATATAACCTCAAAAATGATACATAATCCAAATGTGTATGTCACCTGTAAGGGTATGTCAAACATATACAGCACTCCAACACAACAAGTGTCACGCCCCGAGACCCAGGAGCTGCTGGTCCAATAGAAAATCGGACAGCACCTCCCCTGTCCGGCGGACAATTTACACATACATACAATATCCATACACACACGCAGTTTAATAATTTGGCCTCAGGCCTCAAAATAAAGACATAACCTAACCAAACACAAAATAAATCATACCTGACTGCGGACCGGTCCGACTTATGACGAAACAACAAATACACAAAACCCCTTAGGGCACACGACACATATGACATATACAATACACAAACAGAATATAAAACAATCCACTATACAGGATAAAACAAAATCCTGTGGTCGCGATGGGTAGGGACTGGCTGCTGGGCTCTTCTGGCGACTCCAAGTATCTCAACCTGAAATAAAAACATATGGCAACGGTGTGAGTCCATAAACTCAGCGAATACCCAGTAGATATGCATAGCATGTTATAATAACAATAGGAGTCTACACTGATACAGTCCATATGAGCAATAGGAAAGGGTATACTGAAGATACTGAATAAAGATACATACCAGAATCCATCTATCCTGCAGAGGGTGAAGTAAAACCCTATGGAACAAGTATAACATATAAACCAAGGTATATAGGTATCCAGTATATGCATGTCAATCAAGTGCAGAAATCAAGTGCAGCAAACAATGCACGATGCAAAATATGCACATGGTGCAATGCCATGGTCACCCCCTAACTCCAGTCAAGCCACCGAGACAGGCGATACTGTGTCGGCCGAGTGGAGCAGAGCTGTGACACTGTCCGCACTCTGCCATCACTGCTCCTGAGTGACCGAGTGGACAGGATGCTGGTGGAGCTATCGCTCCGCCCCATGTATATATGGGGGAGATATCTCTCTCATCTTCTCTGGTCTATGGGTAGAGAAGGGATCCCTGCTTGCTACCACGCTCTGAAACCACTACCCCTGAGCGGACGAGCGGAGCGATACAGAGCAAATGCACACACCCAGCGGTATCCACTAACCCATGAGTGGCCGTGTGTGCATATCATGTGCCGGAAGACGATTAGGCTCAACCACAAGGGAGTCGCTGATCGCCGGCATGCAACAATGCAAGGATGGTGTATGATAGATACACATACCTCCCTCCCCAAGTCCTCAGTATACTAGGTCTCAGTCTGAAATCCTATAACAGGAAATACAGGTAACCTACAAGGTATACTGGCCGAAAACTACAGATCCCTCAAGGTCAAAGGCAGGAGATGCATCACGATCTCTAAGCATACCTATAGATATGACACTACCTGATACTGTATGGAACTAACAGCATAATAACTCAGGGATAGCTATCAAGTATCCAGGACGGACATGATAATTAAGGGATAACTAATAAGTATCCAGTATAGACATAATGACTCAGGAATAACTAACAAGTATCCAGGTCAGGCAATATAACTCAGGGATAACTAATAAGTATCCGGTTCAGACATAATAACTCAGGGATAACTAACAAGTATCTAGATCATGCAATGTAAGTCAGGGATAATTAACAAGTATCCAGTATAGGCATGATAACTCAAAGATAACTAAGAAGTATCCAGTATAGACATAATGACTCAGGAATAACTAACAAGTATCCAGGTCAGGCAATATAACTCAGGGATAACTAACAAGTATCCGGTTCAGACATAATAACTCAGGGATAACTAACAAGTATCTAGATCATGCAATGTAAGTCAGGGATAATTAACAAGTATCCAGTATAGGCATGATAACTCAAAGATAACTAAGAAGTATCCAGTATAGACATAATGACTCAGGAATAACTAACAAGTATCCAGGTCAGGCAATATAACTCAGGGATAACTAACAAGTATCCGGTTCAGACATAATAACTCAGGGATAACTAACAAGTATCTAGATCATGCAATGTAAGTCAGGGATAATTAACAAGTATCCAGTATAGGCATGATAACTCAAAGATAACTAAGAAGTATCCAGTATAGACATAATGACTCAGGAATAACTAACAAGTATCCAGGTCAGGCAATATAACTCAGGGATAGCGTATAAACTTACTGCTATCTATAACAGACAATGCATAGCAATATGACAATATCTAAAAGATAAGTCAAAAGGTACCCGCCTCAATCGCAAGATGCTCGTATCCGAAAGCACCTTCCATCCGCTAATCAGCAATGATATATATCCAATCAATACCCTGTATCAAAGGCATAATGTTTAGCTATAATACCAAATCGACTGATAACTAGCTAAACACGATCCAAACCCAATTATCACCACCTTAAAGGTGATTGTCACTAATTAACCCTAATTAGTGATTAATTTCTGTTTAGGTTGAATCGTGACCCAAGTTAGGTTTTATCCCGGCTTATCCCAAATCAATCAAGTGTTAGTCTATTAGGTTTAATTTCAAATTAAACCTAATCTGTAGTTCAACCAAGAGTTTACCCAAAAGCTCACGGCAAGCACACCCAACGTGCTGCTAATTCAACTTTCCACCTATAGTGAACCACATAAGATTCTAATTCAATCCAAAATACATCCCAACACCACAAGGAAACTCATAGTAAGAATCCAAGCCTAGGATTACAACGTAACACAAGTGAAGCTCTCGGCACAGCTTCAACTCTTATTTAATCAACTCAACAATGTATCACAATACACAAAAATATAGAATTAAATGAAATGAAGCTAGACCATCATTCCAACACATTCCAACAGAATCTACACACCTAAATCCAAATAGCATAGCCACACTACCCATCTACGCTTCAACCAGCACATCAACCATATCATGACCAATTCTTGGAACCTATCACAAAACATCCCATTTACCCAAGCTTCATCATATCCAAGTATCAACCCATAATTATAATCAAGTTAATACACACAAGAAACTTCAAATACTTCCACTCACGGCACCACTCCAACACAGAAACAAACTTCTACATGCTTTCCATATAGCTACCCAAATTCACTCAAAATTCTTAATACAAACAGACACCCTTTTTTTTTGAAACCAACAGAACAGGACATTACAAGAACAACTCATACATTGGAAGCAAATTTTCCAATATCCACTTTGTAATTTAGTACTGATACATCAAATTCAGTCCCTTACCTCAACTCTTTGGAGATCCGAAGCTCGAACTTTTCTTCCCAGCTCCGAAACAAAACCTCACAGTGGGTTGGAGCAGAAGATGAAGAAATGGAGTTCAATTCCAATTCCAATTCCAATTCAGGAATCAGACCTGCACTTTGTCGATGAGATCACCCCGTTCAGATCCAAATCTGGCAACACATAACCTCAGGTGAAATACCTCTCCTCCGGCCTACCCCCCAATCCTTACCTCCGTTGGTCACCGGCGATGCTCCAGCTTCAATCAGGGCTCGCGGACAAGAAGAAGAAAAACCGAGGGAGGATGGCACGCCTGCGCTAGGGCACGCGCGAAGGGGAGGAAGGGAAGAAGTCGACCGGTGGTGGCTGCGGCTTCGCGAGCAGAGGAGAAGAGAGAAGAGGGTGCAGGCGGCTGCTGTTTAGGGCAGGCGTCGGGTGTGCGCCGACCGCGGCTTTGTGAGGGGAGGCGGCTCGTCTGCGGCTAGGGGTTGTGGCTGAATGAATGGAGAGGAGAAAAGATTATAAAGGAGGGCATTTTGCATAAAAGTCCCTTAGCACTTCCAAATTCCAATTCAACCTTTAGGGTTACAGTTTTAGCTATTTAACCCTCCTTAATTAATGTAATACCTATCAAGTTTCTAGGGTTAGATATTTATCCTCTTCGTAATCTAAGAGTTTACCCGTAAACCCTTGATAAGTTTTAGGTTTTTACAATAAAGCCCCTTGGGCTCCTCCTGTACGGCCGAAAACCATAAACTCAATCCGGAAAAATTCCAAAAAATTTTCTGGCCCGGATTTTCAAATTGCCGTATTTTACAACAAGCACCAACCAAGGTACAGTACATCCCATACACATAGTACAACGATCTGTTCTGTACGCACCTCAGCCACCACCAGATCGGCGGTCGGGTGAACAAGAAACAGATAAGCCAACCACTCATGGTTGCCTAGAGAAGCCAGCCTCTTGTGGCGTAACAACATATAAAGCCCAACACTCGTGGCTATGCAAATATGATGCCCAGCACCTGTGGCAATGCAATCATGACTCCTAGCACCTGTGGCGGATGCAAATATGATGCAACCATGACTGGAGACGGGCTCAAACCTCAGGGGAGCCAATGGTCTCCATCACGATAATAACATCGTGCTAATAGCTCAATCAATACGGGAAACCTGGTTGTGCGACGGGCTCAGACCCTAGGGGAGCTGATAATCGCCAGTATGCAATCGTACAGAGCCTACAGCTCAGTATGCAACTTGAGGGTAGTGTATGCCAACAACTCCCTCCTCACTAACCAGGTTGTCAACCACACATCGGTGGGAAGGGTATAGGTCTAAAGTATATATCCAGATCTAACCATTCTACCCTAGGTATCCATGCAAGGTATATCTAGGAATCAATCCAACCACACATCGGTGAGAAAGGTATAGGTCTAACGCATATATCCAGATCTAACCATTCAACCCTAGGTATCCATGCAAGGTATTATCTAGGAATCAATCCAACTACAGATACAAAGGGATCTACCACTATATCTAAGCACATATGAACGCATGGCAAATATCGAGACTGTATAGAACTAAACAGGAGTCATCTAAACACATATATCTGATCATAATACACAAAGGCAGGCACAGCGTATAAACTTACTATTATCTATAACAAGATATGCATATTAGTAAGACAATATCTAAAAAGATAAGTCAGGGGTACCCGCCTTAAAGTAGGAGTAGTCCGTATCAAATAAGAACCTCCCGTCGAAAAGTCCAAAAGCGATCAGTGTCCTGTATCAAAGGACATAATATTTAATTACTTACGCAATAGTAAGTAACTAATCATCTAATAACTTGTATTAATAGCGATCCTAATTATTGTAGTCATGTTATTAAGCTTAATTAAAGGATTAACCCAATCACAGACTCCCAATTCTGATCAACCCACCTAGCATCCAAATGGTAACAACTCCAAACCAATTCATCTACATAGAACAACTACCTTCCGGAAAACAAATCCGACTCCTAGGCAGCATGGAATGGGATGTATAGCTTAACATGAAATCACGGCAACAAAGCCCTAAAACCCAACTCCCATTCCAAGCAACCAAACACAACACAACAGCGATCCAAATCAGAAACAAATTCTGATACACAACAGCGCACCCCCTCTGAGATCAAAGAAGACAATGAACCAATTGGCAGAATTCAAATTCAAGGTCAAACCAAGATTTATCACAAGTAAAACTCACGCAGCTGGAAACAAAATCAACAAAAATTCTCTATCACTCATCAGAGCTAATCCAAAAGAACCCATTTGATCACCATCCCAAAACCGGCCATCAGGCAAAACAGAGCTCCCAAATCGACAAAAGAACAGTGAATACCAAATTGGCCACAGCACAATAACTCCAAACGTAGGTTTAGTACCAAGATCGGCATAATCATCCCTACTCAGATCCAAAACTATAAATCTTGCACCAAATTTGATACCGCATCAATTTAGATAGTGAGCACTCGGATTCATACCTTCAATGAGTGCCGATCTTGGTGTTTTGTTCAGATTCAAGCAAGAACGAACTCCACCCCCTGAATCAACCACCGAGGCTATTCGGGACTGACTCGAAGCTTCGCCAGCCGTAGATCCCTCCGAAGAGAAGAACCCGTGCGGTGCCTCCACCAAGCTCCAAATGCTTGACCTAACCCGTGGAGGTGCTACTCGGTGAGAAGACAAAGCAGAGACGAGAGGCTGGCGGAGCTAGACCAGGGGTTTACCGGACCGAGGTTGAGGTGGGCGTCGGCGCTGGTCAAAAGGAGAAAAGTGTCGCAAGGCTTTAGTCGGCGCTCACGTTCGCCCCTTTTGTGTCGAGCGGAGCAGAAGGGAAAAAGAAGGGCTTAGGGTATAGGGGAATTTTGCAATTAAGCCCTCCCATTCCAGCTAATACAACATAAGCCCTTAATGTTAAGGCTATTACTCACTCAACCCCCTCAACACTTTTAAATTTCAATTCACTTGGTACCTACATGTAGTAGAGCCCCTTTTTCCTCGGTCTGGGTCCCGAAAACCCTAAACATCTCTGAGAAATTTCCTGAAAAATTTTCTAGTCCAAGTTTTGGGCTGCCGAATTTAACACAGACGCTTGAGACCCTTCCGGGCCGGAGACACCCGAGACCACCTCGGGAAGACAGACTCCGAGATCACCTCAGGATGACAAACGTCCGAGACCCTTTCGGGCCGGAGATTCCCAAGACCACCTTTAGAAGACAGACTCCCGAGATCACCTCAGGAGGACAGAGATCCGAGGTAATCCCGGGCAAAACGACCCCGAGATCGACTCTGGAGAGTGGGGCCCAAGATCATCATATCCGATAGCCCGACATCAAGTAATCGTCCCTCTTTCTAGAACATGAATGTCATCGGATAATTATTATCGATTATTATCAAATAATTATTGTCCGTAATATACAGTAATTAAGGCCTTAATGATACGACCATTATCAAGAAATATCCGGTAAGCGATGAGTAAGGGACGTGGAGGAGAACGTGGAGACACGTGTTACCGCAACCTCAGGTATAAAAGGTGCTTCGACACCCAGGTAAATGGGGATCTTTTTTTCTTTTCCAAACTTCACACAATTTCTGATTCTCCTCGTCCTACTCTAAATTGGCATTTTTGACTTGAGCGTCGGAGTGGGCTCCGCCGAAAAATCTTCCGATGTGTTCCCATTAACGCTCGTGTTACTTTCGCAGAGCGTGGTCATCTTCTCCTCCTTGACCATCCACGTGGGTTGTGCCTTGGTGACTCTCTATCCGCATCGCTTCTTCCGGAACAAGTTTGGCGTCGTCTGTGGGAAACACATAATCAAAGCACCAGAAGGAGCATCGAGATGCCAGATCCAGAAGGACAACCTATCATCCTCACGAAGGAGGAGTTGGATTCACTCATCGCTAACGCCATTAAAGGAGCGCTAGAGCAGCACCAGATCGAGCAAGCCGCCTCCCGACTAGTGGCTTTGGTGCAAGGAGAAATCCCGCGGATATCCGCCTCGCACCATCGAAACTGAAGGCCGGTCTCACCACAGGGAGGACCGGCAGTAGTAGCCCCAGCACCCCGACAAGAGTCTTTAGATGACCTGGAAAGTGCAAACTCTGTTGCCTCCAGCGCTTTACGGCAGGAGGAAAGATCGGGAAAGATCGAGGGATCCAAAGCCCTCTAGAAAGCTCCGTCCACTCTGTTTTCTTAGGAAATCATAGCGGACCCAATACCCAAGCAATTCCGCGGTCCGAGAATTGCTGACTACGATGAGAAGACAGATCCAGAGCACCATATATACAAATTTGAAAACGCTATACTCTTGCACCAGTACACGGATGGTGTGAAATGCCGGGTGTTCTTGAACATTCTTTCAGGTGCTAGCCAGAGATGGTTCCAGAGGCTGTCCCAGGGTTCTATCAACTCCTTCCTAGAGTTTAGAACCGTATTTCTACACCACTTCACCAGTAGCCGCCTGATGGGGTTGAGCACCCCGTGGCTGACACGTGGGTTGAGGAAGCTATGTGGCAGGATCTACCAAGTCTGGACGACTCTCTTTCCTTGACCCCCCGAGACCCACTCGGGAAGGTAGATTCTCGAGACCATCTCGGGTAGACATACTCTTGAAGACCGCTCTAGGAGGACACACGCCCGAGATCACCTCGGGAGATCAAGGCCCCGAGATCACCTCAGGAAGGCGAGCGCCCGAGATCCCCCCGGGCCAAAGGACCCTGAGATCACCTCGGGGTGGTGGAGTGACGGACCCAAAATAGGTGTCACGGATGTGGGTCTCAAATTTAGAATATATAAATAAAATGCTGGAAACCCTTTTTGCAATCAAAATATGAAAACGTAGTAAAGGGGCCACAGGTCATATTTTTCCTCGGAACTAGTTGAGAGTTTGTTTGATTCGAACTCGTGTTATGTGTCGTTTGTGTTTTCGGGTTTCAAATAAATATTCGGGTTTTGGGTTGCAATTGGAAATAAAAACACACGGAAAAGGAGTAAACTGAACCAAGTAAATTAACTAGGCAATTGATGAACTTAACCAATAAACAATTCAATCAACCAATGCACTTAACCGACTTTTGAAACAATTCTGCTATCAAATGCAAAAAGTGCCCTACCAATTGAATTTTAACTTCAGGAATTATCATTCAAAACCGAAATTGACCTTGATACAAATGCATCAATGAATAAAAAAGGGAACTTGATATGCAGGGCTACAAACTTATGTGCCGAAAATGATATTAATGCAGGACTATGAGCTGATATAAAGCGAATGGAATTGAAACAAACCACTCAATTGCAACTTCTACAGCTCATAAACACAGAAACCACTCGAATAAACCCACAAATTCAGAAACGAACGTGATGTGCAGAAATGACTTGAAGACAGAATTGAAATTGCAGCAGAACTGATATACACGGAGGATTCACTAGCAGAAGACAAGGCTGAAACAAGTGCAGGAATTTCAACAGGAAATGACTATAATGTTTCTAAATGCATTCGGCATTCAGAACTCAGAACAGATAACTGAAAAGCTGCAGAGTTGGAGACTCATATGCAGAAATTGAGGCCACCTAGACATGTAGAAAAGGAAAACCAACGTGCCAACATGAAACTGATGCTAAGTGCTTACACTGTGGACTGGAAATTCAGATTTAATTTCAGAATTGCAGCAACAATTTGAATGCAAATCCAACAAACAAGCGGGCCAAAATTGATGCACTGATCTACAATTCAGAATTGCTAAGCTGTAATTGATACAAAACGAACTGATGTGCAGAAACAAAGAGATGCAGGAGTGAAATCTGAAACTTCATAAATGGAATGCAGAGATGCAGTCAAATTGAGTGAAGTTTCAAGCACATCAACTTAGGTCAAGTAAGCAATTCTAATGTTCAGGTAAGATTAGAGGAACTGATGCTTAACTTGGCACAATCTCAGAAAAAAAACGAGCTGAAACCATGATGAAATGGACTGATACGCAAGCTGATTTGCAGGCTGGGGAAAACAAATTCAAAACTCTAAATCCATTGCTATGCAAATTGAAACAATCTTCAAGGGGAGTTCGAAAGATAACAACTAAGTTCACTTGGTTCAAATTCAGGAACTGGCAGAGAACAAAACTGATACTAAAGTGGCAAAGATAGAAGTTGACACGCAAGGGAAAATCTGATGCAGAAATGCAGTAACAAAATTAAATGCAAAACAATCCTAGATCAAATGCATTAGCTTACTAACTGATTTCCTAATTCAATAATTAAAACAACACATAAACTAAATCTGAAACAACCTGCGAAATTCAGAACTGAATTTGGAACTCAGAAACAGAATTGATGTCCATAAAAAAAAAAGAAAATGATACGAACAACAGACATGAACTGAAACAAACTAAATTTAAGTCTAATTGTTCACTAACAAGCACTATATCTACTTAACTTGCAGAAATTAAACTTAATTAAGATAGAGTCGAATTGGAAAATGAAACTAACAGTTGATACGAAATTCAAAAATAGAAAATAGACTCCAGAAATGAAATTACAGCTAGAAACTAAAATTGCAATAAGAAATCTACTCCTCAATCACTCTCTAGCTCGAGTACTCCTTGTTCGTCACGCAAGGGTGAGCCTCGAACCCCTAAGCTCAGCAATTCAATGGAGAAACTCAATCAGCGATCCATTCAAACTCAGCTTGCTCAAATCTGAATTTTCCATTCGAATTCCTTCAATTCAGCCGTGTCCGATTGCGCTGCAGCTTGTGGATGATCCAAACACTCCAGGGAACCCCTCTAAACTGCTCGGGTGGATGGAGATGGAGCACAACCGATCCAAAGGAAGCAAATGGCAGAGTTGAGGAAACCCTCACTCATCTCTGTTTCTTGGGCAAGTTGAGGCTAGAAACTTCACGGATGAGCTCATCAATGACCTAGCACTCGATCTAATAGGAGAATTGAGGGGTCGCACCCCTTTGGATTGAAGAAAAAGCTGAAGAAATGGAGAAGAAACGAAGCAGAAGGTTGCGGTGAGGAAGACACGACAGAGAAGAACTGGGGAGAAATTTGATTAAATACATAAGAATGGATGACCCAGATTGATTTGAATGAATCCAACGACTGATCTTGCTCTGATTTAATATAAACTTTGATGATGATGATCAGGGGTCAGGATCTGCCTCGTGGTAGCTCGGATCCTCCAGATGTGCAACGGATGGTCCCGATCAACCTAATCTTTGAATGGACGATCTAGAACCCTCTGAGCTTGATCCAACGATTGAATGAGCTCTGATTGGGATGAAACCTTCAGATCTTGATTAGAGTACTTGATTAACCCTAACCCTAGCTCGGATTGCTTCAGATGGTCCCGGATGGCTCAGATCTAGCCGCTTTTGAATCGGACGGCCCGGATTAATCAGAAGCTTGATAACTCGATCCGGGTCCACTTCTGACTCAAGTTTGACTCAGTATGCCCTAGGTCCATGAACCTTTCATGCCTACAAAAATATATCAAAAATTTAGTGGCCAAATAATCCAAATATGTATAAATTTGCAATTAAGTCCAAAATAAATGTAAGTTCTAAAACCTAGGGTAAATTCACAATTAAGCAAGTAAAACATGGGTCAAACATGGATTTTAGCAACTAAAATAATCAACAAAATGGTACTTATCAACTCCCCCACACTTAAGCTTGAGCGTCTCGCGAAACCACTAAGTATGTATCCCCTAGATTTTCTTAAGCATAATTAGAAACAAATGAAAAGAAATTACCTAAGGTTGTCAATTCTCAAAAATTCTAAGCTCTATGGATTAGTATCTTGTCCTTAAATCAACAACTTAACCTTTTCATCCATCATGATTCATTGAGATGAATTTAACTCACTAGCCTTTCAAGGAAAATTTTGGTGGCTCTCTCCTTGAGTTCCAAGTTGATAATGGAAGTGGAGCTCACTCAAACACACATGCTTCTTGCACTACCATAGGCTTGCTTGTTATCTAATCTCCACCATTATTCATGATTAGGATCAACATCTACAAAAACAAATGTAAACATAGAAAATGGTAAGAAATGGAGTAAAAGCCAAGAAATTGGAAAAATTGATAAAGTAGGAGACTTGAGTGCTCAAGGATGTTTCCAATAAACTCTGCCCTCTTGACAGTCCTCTAGTGAATTCAAAAAGTGTGGCGAAGTCAAATTTGAATAATTCCTTTGATTTGGATGAAGAAAAACCTATTTGATCTCAATGTGCCAAGTTTGCCAATTTTGTGCCAACCTTGCTTCCTTCTTTGTTTCCTTTTCTTTTCTAATTTTTTTTCTTTTCCTTCTATTTCAAGTTCAGCATCCACGGCAGAATCATGTCAAATCTCTATTTCTCAAAATAAATACATCAAATAGTAATGGAGAGTTAAATGCTTCACTAGGTGAGTTGATACGCTGCCATTTTTTCTTTGATCTAATCCATTTGCCTCACTAGCAGCTTCAATTTTGCTTGACTTTCTCACTACCTTGAAATCTGTTCTAGAGAAGTTGGATTCAGAGAAAAATCATTCTGCAGCTCTGTTTCGAACTCAGCTTGTATCATTTAAATTTCAGCAGCTCCAAGTTAATTTGTTCAGCTGCAATTCATCTTCTCCCAAAATATCTCTGATTTTTACAACAAAGAACAGCATGCATTTCAAACTTTTTGGTAGCTGGTGAAGGTCTACATTTCAATTCCAGCAGCTATCCTTGCAATTTAGCTCAGTTTAGCTGCAATTCATCTTTTAATCAACACAGATTTTCTGCATTCCGGCACAGATTCCTGCCTTGTTTCATATCTGTCCAGCTCCACGGTTTCAATTTCAAACTCTAGAATTGTTAGGTTCTTCATCCTTGCATCCTCTACTTCTTCACATCAGTTAGCATCTTTGGCACAGAATTCCTGATTAGTTCCATTTGATACAGATTTTTCAGATTTTTCATTGATTTTAGATTTTTCACATCTTCACTTCACTTGAGACCATGGCACTTCACTAACATTCTTTTCTGTTTTGATCTGAGAATCCAATCAGCCTCCTTCCTTTCTGATCCACAGTGCCGGTGCTCTATAATTTCTGATTCACAGCCTTGAAAAATCATTCTCAGTTTAAGTTGAGAACAAAACTGTCTCACTATAATGCAATTTGATTTTTATTCTTTCCTACTGCCTTTTCATCTTGTATTCTCAATTTACTGCTCTCCATAACCTCTGATAGCTGTCAAGTGGTTTTCTTGCAATCCAATTCTCAACTGATCCAAATCTGTTTTGGATCAGATTTGGCACAAGCTTCCTGCATTGGATCAGATTTGGTTAGCTTCAATTCAGACTCTATCAGATTTGTTACTGAACTTAGCTTCCTCAATTCCAACTTCCAAATTCTGGATCCAAGTCATTTCTGATCCAAAGTGGCAGATTTTTTTCACTTTGGCACAACTTTCTTCATTTCTTGCCATCTATTTTTTTTATTGCAGATTTTTTTATATTGCATGCCATTTGTTTCCTTGGATCTTCAAATGATGAGCAAGAATCTAGATGCTTCAATTGTTGTCTTCCTTAACTACTTCTTCTTGCTTGATCTTGATACCAAACTCAACTCAATTTGGCACATGAAAATGCAAAAAAAAATTTCTTCGACATAAATTGCCTCTTTGATACCAAATCTTTCTAAAATACTAGTCACTCCCCCACACTTAAATCTTTGTCCGTCTCGGGCAAAGTAGCATTAAGAAACATCCCAAACAACAAGTCCATAGAAAAATGGAGTTAAGAGTAGGCATAAGGAAAGACGGATAAAATAAACATGATTAGTGCTAAAAATTGATGTGGAAAGGAAAACAAATGGATTAGTCTCTATAGATGTGATCCAATCATTGAAATATGGTTTTGAAAGAACCTAAGCAAGTTCTAGAGCACAATATCATATGTGTGTCACAAATATAAGACTAATTCTCACTAGGCAAAAATAATTCATCTCAAGTCATCAATTAAGAATCTAAAACCAAGTAGTACTCAAGCATCCAAGATTTCATCCATTAGCTCAAACCTTAAGTTTTAACAACCAAATTTAATTTATTTTCAAAAGGCTTTAAAATGCTATGGAGATAACCTAGAGGGATACATTTATTCCTAGTCATGCAAGAAAAAGTGACAAAAGAAATAACAAGGTATTTACAATGACTCCTAGTCATTCTACTCTACTCATGCATTTATTAGCAAGGACTCAATTTAAAGGAAAATTTTAGAAGACATAAAAATGAAACATGCAATAAAAGAAAATACAAAAAAGAACAATCTCCCCTTTATTTCTGGTGGGCGGAGTCTATCCAGAAGTAGCATCCATCGTGGTAGTGGAGGAACATGGGTGGCTGAGAGAATTCGGACTCCCCCACACTTGAACTTTACAAAAATTTGCTCCGGTGGACGAAGGCGATTTAGGTACAATACCCATGTCAGAGGCGGAGTGCTTCGAATTAGAGTAAAATCAACTCCTCCTTCTTGATGCCTTTTGAAAGATTTTCCAGGAGGTTGGAGTCTGTTCAGATGGACCACCCACTCCGGAAGTCTTCTGAACCCTGCAAAATAATGTAATACCTCTCTCAAGCGTGCAGGGTTAGAAAGAAATAAAATAATATCAGTTTCTGCATGAAATGTATCCAAAACTGCATCATATCCAATTATATCAATTCTTGGTGCCTCAATAAATTTTTCATAATTATTTCCTACAAAATTTGTATCCAGAAATTCATCACAGATAATGAAATCAGTTTTTGGCACTTCAATAGAAATTTCACAGTTATTTTCTACCAAGGATGTATTAAGCAATGTATTACAACCAATGAAATCAATTCTAGGTGCCTCAATGAATTTTTCACAATTATTTTCAGCATAAGATATATCAAGAGACTCATTACAAAAATCAGCAATATTAGGCACTTCTAAAAATTTTTCACTATAAGCATTTTCATGATATGTATCCCAACATGCTTCATTTTTAGCAAATTCAACACTAGGTACCTCTAGGGATTTTTCACAATCGAATTCTACAAGAGATGCATCCCTAAGTATATCACAAACAATAAAATCAGTTTGAGGTACTTCTATGTAATTTTTAGAAAAATTAGGAGGAGTATTTACCTGATCGTGCTGAAAAATACCTGGAGGTTCTACAGAAGTAGATGTATCTTCTCCTCCTGGTCAAGTAATTGCTCCACTTCAGGTTCAGGTTCTGGTGGACACTCAACTAAAGTAGGTGATCCTTGGGTTCTTGCTTCCACCATGCAAGTCCCTACACTTTCTGGTTCATCCTCTGAATCTTCTAATGTACCAGTAAATTGTGGTGGTCCCTGGGGCTTAGTGCAATCCCCTACACCTATGGAATCATCTCCCATGCATGTTCCCTCAACCATTCCTGTATCAACCAAATTAGAAAAATTAGGATCATTAACAACTAAATCATCACAAGATAAAAGTATAGAATGATCCTGTAAAGTTTCAGAATTGAATTCAAAACTATCACAAGCCCTGCTATCAATCTCCTCCAATGCCTCTAAACCAGTAGGAATGAGTGATTCTTGGGGCTCAGTGCAATCCCCTACACTCTCAATCCTATCCTCTGAATTTTCTGATGTATCAATCAATGTAGGTGGTTCCTGGGGCTCTGTGCAATCCCCTACACCTATAGATAGATTCCTTTGACTCTCCAATTGTTCAAATTGTCTTCTAATGTTTTGAAACCTTTATTGTTGTTCTTGAAAAATTTGCTGTTGTTGTTCTTGAAAACTTTGCTGTTGTTGTAGGACTTGTTGAAACATCTCCTCCAGCCTTTGTTGTTGAGCCTCACTCCAATCAAGATTCTCAAAGCCTCCTTGGTTAGTGTGAAACTCTTGTTGGTCTTGAAATGTAACATAAGGCTGCTGAAGACCAAGAGTAGGCTGTGCATTCTGAAATGGATACTGTGGGGGCTGATCAAATGGTTGAATAGGCTGATTAAACTGCTAAAAACTTGGTTCACAATTTGGTGGAGATTGCTGAAAATTATGGTTTTGAAATTGAAAACTCTGAAATGGAGGCTGAAAATTTTGATCGTTTTGTGGAAAATATTGCTGTGAAGGTTGTGATCCACTCTGATTTTGATATTGGTTGGGCTGAATTGGTTGAAAATCCTGCTGAAATTGTTGAAATTGTGGCTAAAAGGATGGTTGAACTAGCTGAGAATTACCGCCCTGAAAATTCTGGTTTTGAAGTGGACATTGCGGTAGTGAGGACTGAAATGAAACGAGCTGGAAACTCTGATTTTGTTACTGGAAATTCTGGTTGCAAGGCTGAAATTGCTGTGGAAATTGATATAGTTGTTGGAAATTCAAATTATCTTGGTACCCTTGCTGAATTCCTTGAAAAGATGATTGATTTTGTTGATAGGGTGGCTGAAATTGGGGCTGGAATTGCTGAATTGGTTGCTCAAAACCCTGGAATTGTGGCTGCCCGTTCTGATTTTGTGGCTGGAAATTAGGTTGATTTTGTTGAAAATTTTGGAAAGGCTGAAAAAACTGATTTGTTGACTGAAATTGATCATTTGTGTGCTGAAAATTTTGGAATTGTGGTTGAAATTGCTGTAGTGGCTGATTGAAAGGATGGTTCTGCTGAAACTGTGGACACGACTGCTGGTAAGTAGATGAGAACATTTTGAACTGGCAGTCCTGTCACAAAACAACCAAGAAAAATGGCAGCAACCGTATACAAAAGATAAAACACAAGAAAATAGAATCAAATGATATGCCCAGAAGAACACAAGCAAAAATCAAACAAATCAACTAGTTGCTTCCCCGGCAACGGCGCCAAAAATTTAACGAACCCAAAATAGGTGTCACGGATGTGAGTCTCAAATTTAGAATATATAAATAAAATGCTGGAAACCCTTTTTGCAATCAAAATATGAAAACGTAGTAAAGGGGCCACAGGTCGTATTTTTTCTCGGGACAAGTTGAGAGTTTGTTTGATTCGAACTCGTGTTATGTGTCGTTTGTGTTTTCAGGTTTCAAATAAATATTCGAGTTTTGGGTTGCAATTGGAAATAAAAACACACAGAAAAGGAGTAAACTGAACCAAGCAAATTAACTAGGCAATTGATGAACTTAACCAATAAACAATTCAATCAACCAATGCACTTAACCGACTTTTGAAACAATTCTGCTATCAAATGCAAAAAGTGCCCTACCAATTGAATTTTAACTTCAGGAATTATCATTCAAAACTGAAACTGACCTTGATACAAATGCATCAATGAATAAAAAAGGGAACTTGATACGCAGGGCTACAAACTTATGTGCTGAAAATGATATTAATGCAGGACTATGAGCTGATATAAAGCGAATGGAATTGAAACAAACCACTCAATTGCAACTTCTACAGCTCATAAACACAGAAACCACTCGAATAAACCCACAAATTCAGAAACGAACGTGATGTGCAGAAATGACTTGAAGACAAAATTGAAATTGTAGCAGAACTGATATACACGCAGGATTCACTAGCAGAAGACATGGCTGAAACAAGTGCAGGAATTTCAGCAGGAAATGACTGTAATGTTTCTGAATGCATTCGGCATTCAGAACTCAGAACAGATAACTGAAAAGCTGCAGAGTTGGAGACTCATATGCAGAAATTGAGGCCACCTAGACATGTAGAAAAGGAAAACCAACGTGCCAACATGAAACTGATGCTAAGTGCTTACACTGTGGACTGGAAATTCAGATTCAATTTCAGAATTGCAGCAACAATTTGAATGCAAATCCAACAAACAAGCGGGCCAAAATTGATGCATTGATCTACAATTCAGAATTGCTAAGCTGTAATTGATACAAAACGAACTGATGTGCAGAAACAAAGAGATGCAGGAGTGAAATCTGAAACTTCATAAATGGAATGCAGAGATGCAGTCAAATTGAGTGAAGTTTCAAGCACATCAACTTAGGTCAAGTAAGCAATTCTAATGTTCAGGTAAGATTAGAGGAACTGATGCTTAACTTGGCACAATCTCAGAAAAAAAAACGAGCTGAAACCATGATGAAATGGACTGATACGCAAGCTGATTTGCAGGCTTGGGAAAACAAATTCAAAACTCTAAATCCATTGCTATGCAAATTGAAACAATCTTCAAGGGGAGTTCGAAAGATAACAACTAAGTTCACTTGGTTCAAATTCAGGAACTGGCAGAGAACAAAACTGATACTAAAGTGGCAAAGATAGAAGTTGACACGCAAGGGAAAATCTGATGCAGAAATGCAGTAATAAAATTAAATTCAAAGCAATCCTAGATCAAATGCATTAGCTTACTAACTGATTTCCTAATTCAATAATTAAAACAACACATAAACTAAATCTGAAACAACCTGCGAAATTCAGAACTGAATTTGGAACTCAGAAACAGAATTGATGTCCATAAAAAAAAAAGAAAATGATACGAACAGCAGACATGAACTGAAACAAACTAAATTTAAGTCTAATTGTTCACTAACAAGCACTATATCTACTTAACTTGCAGAAATTAATCTTAATTAAGATAGAGTCGAATTGGAAAATGAAACTAACAGCTGATACGAAATTCAAAAATAGAAAATAGACTGCAGAAATAAAATTACAGCTAGAAACTAAAATTGCAATAAGAAATCTACTCCTCAATCACTCTCTAGCTCGAGTACTCCTTGTTCGTCACGTAAGGGTGAGCCTCGAACCCCTAAGCTCAGCAATTCAATGGAGAAACTCAATCAGCGATCCATTCAAACTCAGCTTGCTCAAATCTGAATTTTCCATTCGAATTCCTTCAATTTAGCCGTGTCCGATTGCGCTGCAGCTTGTGGATGATCCAAACACTCCAGGGAACCCCTCTGAACTGCTCGGGTGGATGGAGATGGAGCACAACCGATCCAAAGGAAGCAAATCGCAGAGCTGAGGAAACCCTCACTCGGCTCTGTTTCTTGGGCAAGTTGAGGCTAGAAACTTCACGGATGAGCTTACGAATGACCTAGCACTCGATCTAATAGGAGAATTGAGGGGTCGCGCCCCTTTGGATTGAAGAAAAAGCTGAAGAAATGGAGAAGAAACGAAGCAGAAGGTTGCGGCGAGGAAGACGCGACAGAGAAGAACTGGGGAGAAATTTGATTAAATACATAAGAATGGACGGCCCAGATTGATTTGAATGAATCCAATGGCTGATCTTGCTCTGATTTAATCCAAACTTTGATGATGATGATCAGGGGTCAAGATCTGCCTCGTGGTAGCTCGGATCCTCTAGATGTGCAACGGATGGTCCCGATCAACCTAATCTTTGAATGGACGATCTAGAACCCTCTGAGCTTGATCCAACGGTTGAATGAGCTCTGATTGGGATGAAACCTTCAGATCTTGATCAGAGTACTTGATCAACCCTAACCCTAGCTCAGATTGCTTCAGATGATCCCGGATGGCTCAGATCTAGCCGCTTTTGAATCAGACGGTCCGGATTAATCCGAAGCTTGATAACTCGATCCGGGTCCACTTCCGACTCAAGTTTGACCCAGTATGCCCTAGGTCCATGAACCTTTCATGCCTACAAAAATAGATCAAAAATTTAGTGGCCAAATAATCCAAATATGTGTAAATTTACAATTAAGTCCAAAATAAATGTAAGTTTTAAAACCTAGGGTAAATTCACAATTAAGCAAGTAAAATATGGGTCAA
>JAGFNQ010001409.1:41549-105303 GCA_024364735.1 Boesenbergia rotunda | reverse complement strand
AGACGAATGCTTGACTAGTAAGACTTGCTCCAATGGCTCTGTCTTGTGCTTGTTCATTCGCTCCTCATGCACCCGTAGTGATCCATATAATTCATTAATGGACAGATTCTCCAAATCTCTGTTTTCCTCGATTGCAACCACAACATGGTCAAATCTTTGATGTAGAGAACGTAAAATTTTCTCGATCACTCGAACGTCTTCTATTCTTTCACCATTTCTCTTCATTTGGTTGATGATGGACAAGACCCGCGTGAAATAGTCTGAAATAGACTTTGACGCTTCCTGACGAAGAGCTTCGAATTCTCCCTGTAAAATCTGAAGTCGCACCTTCTTTACCTTATCAACTCCTTTGTGAGAATTTTCGAGAATTCCCCATGCCTCCTTTGAATTTGAGGCATTTGCTACTTTCTCAAAAACCGCATCGTCCAAACACTGGTGGATGATAGATAGAGCATGTTGGTCCTTCTTTTTGTCCTTCTCAAACTTTTGAATCAGGGTCAAGGTCAACTCCGCATCCTTGTCGGGTTCGACAAACCCATCGCTGACTATTGTTGGTGCTTGGATGGCTATAGAGGGGGTGAATGTAGCCAGACACAGGCTTTTGGTCTTTTTGAAGTTTTCTGCATTTAGAGTTAGCAGTAGCAGCGGAAACAATACAAAGCAAAAACTAACAGAAAACTAAAATGCAAATCACAAAATCTAACATGAGGATGTACAAAGTTCGGGGATAACTTGCCCCTACTCCTTGGCATGCTCGTGAGGTGGGCGATCCCTTGACCGTCGGCAGATCAAGCCCCGGTGAACCCGGATATAATAGCGACTCCTTCTCGGTGGAGAAACCTCTCCACAATCGCCTCAAGATAATATGAGATTAAGTGCATTCGACAACAAGAAGGAACGCTCACAAGGATGTAACAGGAACACTCAAGCAAGAAGATACAGCGAGCTTAAAAAAACAGCAAACACTTCCCCAGTTTTTCTGTCTCTTCTCTCGCTGCATCTCCGCTTCTTCTTAAGCTCCTGCTCACCATCGCCAGCTCCATCAGCACCCACTGAGCCACAGCCTGACCCACTGACTCCACTGAGCACTCAGTCCACTGAAGACCTCTTCAGCTGAGCCTCCGTCAGTCGCCAGCTGCGCAAAGAAGCCATTGAAACCTAAAAACAGAATACATACAAACCTGCACGGTGAAAGTCGCCATTGACTCTTCTCCTTGGTTTGTATCATCCCTGTCTAACCTGCACACTGATTAGAGGGTTCATACAATATCAGCAAGGTAGCAGAGAAAATGCAGAGAACACACGATCAGAGCGTCTGACAGCGATTTCAAATTAAAGTTCAGGCACTGATCGGTCACCAGACCAATCAGTGATGCTCCTGATCGGTCACCAGACCGATCAGGGAAACCCCTGAACGATCAGGCTCCTGCCTGATCGGTCCAAAGTGAGAAAGAGGGATCACGGACTGACCCTGATCAGTCACACTGACCGATCACAGTTCAGGGATCGGTCACCAGACCGATCGAGCAGCTTGCTTGCCACAACCCGCAGGAAACACACGCCTGATCGGTCACCTGACCGATCAGGTTGTGGCCTGATCGGTCTAGTGATCGATCAGGTCACTCCTTGACCGATCAGGAGCCATCATGATCGGTCAGGATGAGAAATGATCCGATATTTGATCAGTCAGAGGATCGATCAGGGTTTATGTGAGAAACCTACTGTCTCTTCTCTGATCGTTCACTAGAACGATCAGAAGCCAAACAAAAATCTTTCTGTTCTCTCCCTGATCGTTCACCAGAACGATCAGGCTTCACTAGATCGGTCACCAAACCTATCCATAACAGGGAGTTCATGCCAACTCCCTGATCGGTCTCCAGATCGATCCAGCGACTCCCAATTCAACTCTAAGTCCAGAGAACAAGCTCCCTAACCTTCTCTGACTCGTGCTTAGTCCTCCGGACCAAGACTCCGTGCTCAGCTTCACTCACTGGGACTTCATTCAACCTAGCTTCACTCACTAGGACCTGGCTTCACTCACCAGGGTTTCGGTCACCTAACTTCACTCGCTAGGACCCGTCTTCACTCACCGGGATTTCAGTCACCTGGCTTCACTCACCAGGACCCGGCTTCACTCATCGGGATTTCAATCCCTTCGTGCCCAGTCCCCGACCAGGAGTTAATCTGAATTCAACCAACCAAACTTAAATCGGTGTCGACACCAAAATAACAATCGAGCCAGACTGCATCAACAATCTCTCCCTTTTTATTGTTTGACAACCCGATTTAAGTTTAGGTATTAATGATCAATTGAAGGCAATTCAATTATCGTAAGGGAATCAAAGTCCTCCCCCTACAATAACACAGCCCTAAACTTAATCAATCATTCTCTCCCCCTTTGTCAAACATCGAAAAGGGTATGGTTATTAAGTTTAAACATACCTCCCCCTTAAACAAGGGTCTCTCACCAAATGCAAAATAAAATGAAGGATAAATTTTGAATTGCATATGAAAACATATACAGAATTGTACCATGGTCAAACACGTATATGCTTCATATGACAAGTAATAACGCAGCTTCATCAGACTGATGATTGATACAGAAAAATTTCTGATTTATCTATGGATGATCAGTTTTCAGAAATATTTCTGTAACTCTGATTCGTTCAGGATCAGACTGCATTGACAATTGAAATTTCCAGGAACATGTTTGTTCAATCCAAAACTCATCCGACCACACGGGTGTAGACAATAGGTATTTCAGAAAAATTTCTGAAACACGACATGAGTTTCTTGACTAAAAGTTATCCCTCATCAAGGAACAAGAGTCATGATCCTACCAACCCTTTCTTATGAATTTTAAAAATTCCAATACGGGTTTGTATCGAATTAGTAGTTGGTTTGTTCCAAGTATGATGAGTACGTTCCAATTATAATCGATTTTCCAAGTATGTCCTTGAAATGACCAGTGTGTTCTGTTCTTGGAATGATCAGGTTTGTATCATATGTTCCAAGTGTCTTAACCATCATCCTAATTCTTAGTTCTATTGATAATTCATCAAATTTGATGAAAGGGGATCAGTCGGATGATCGGACTGAGGAGTTTTTAGATCAATTAGGAAGTTCCTTGATCTGATCGGTCACCTGACCGATCAGAAGAACCCTTGATCGGTCACCAGACCGATCAGGGTAAGTCTTGATCGGTCGGTGGACCGATCAGGTTTGACACAGGAAGTTGTTTGTTTCAGAAACTTGTTTGTTTCGATCAGATTTCAGAAATGAAATTTCAGAAATCGGATATGTTTCAGAAACTTGTTTGTTTCACCTTTTAACCACCCCTAAACCCTAAATCAATTAGATTTAATCCATTTGATCCTAAAAGGGGGTCCCTTAATCAAAATGTATATTTTCATATCAAAGAAAATCATTTCCAATATAACTTGAGAGTAAAGCCCATAAATACAAAGTTTTAAAGCGTGATTCCGAAAACCATGGTAAGCTTGAATGTGATGGGCTAGATGTTGGGGATATATATATATATATATATATATATATATATATATATATATATATATATATATATATATATTATATATATATATATATATATATATATATATATATATATATATATATGCTAAGTCCTAGAACCTTAATTTAGTTTGATACAAAGAAGACACTAAATTATAGAACTTAAGTAGTGAATGTTAAAGCTCATGTTCTTTGTTTGGTGATGCCTTGTTAGTACAAACTATGTGTTAAAACTTGTTCTTTAGCATGCATTCATGTTGTATAACACATACAAGAAAATAGACATCTTAGG
Organism: Boesenbergia rotunda; assembly: GCA_024364735.1. Taxonomy (NCBI): domain Eukaryota; kingdom Viridiplantae; phylum Streptophyta; class Magnoliopsida; order Zingiberales; family Zingiberaceae; genus Boesenbergia; species Boesenbergia rotunda. Next base: position 101,480 of record JAGFNQ010001409.1, on the reverse strand, counting down.
CTTGAGATAAGGCATTTCATAAACCATAAATTGCAGTAAACCATAAATTGCAACAATAAAACTAATTATCCTAAGCAATTCATGATAAGAGCAAGTTATGAGTCAATCTAAACCATCCATGTAATATCATTTTTCTTGTTGATTTATTTTGAAACTAGTTTAACCTTGTACATGGATATACTATCAATTGTTGAATGAAAATTTTTCTTACTGCCCAAATGAGATTCCATAAATCACTACATTCATGAGTATATCATTAGCCTTGTGTTTGGAGCACCAAATATCAACCATCCATGTTGATAGATGCTCCCCCTCAATTAATGCTATACAATTCTAAATATAGAGGTTTTAGGTACCCAAATTTTGGAACCTAAAGAACCTTCAATGAAAGACTTTGGCACCCATGCCTTAGTCACTTTCTTTCTAACTTTTTGAGCCCTAGAATCATTTGGTGACCAAAAGTGAGTTCTTGACATCAATGATATAACACTAGGTTATTTAGGTTGGTAACCTAAACCAACCTTGTTGTAGACCGCTCTTTGAGAATTGAGGATCATGTCTAAAGTTTTAGAGCTAGTTGAAAACTTCTCAAGAATATTCTTGAGGTTTTCAACTTCGCTCTTCAAGTCCTTATTTTCATTCTCAAGGGACTCATTGTGAAAACCATTAATATCCTCAACCTTAGAGGATTTTAATTCTTCTATTTCTAATTTCAATAACTTTGCTTTGTTCTTAGATTTCTTTAACAAACTAGTTAAGCATGAAATTGTCCTATAGCACTTATCCAACTCGGGAGAGTACCTCTTCATCATCCGAAGATGATGAAGCTGCGGTTGAGGAGCTCATTGATTCATTATCACTCTCCTTGTTTGACTTTTCTAAGGCCATGAAAGTCATATGACAGACCTCCTCCTTTTCCTTCTTCTTCCTTCGGTCACCTGCCACAAATGCAACACCCTTCTCCTTTGGGCTTTTGATAGCAATCTCGTGTAGTTCCATCTCACAAAATAAATCTTCTATTTTAACAAAGGAAAGATCCTTGAAAACCTTGTAGGCATCCACCATGGATGACCACAAAGTATTCCTCGGAAAGGCTTTGAGGACATACCTTACAAGGTCTCGGTTCTCTACCTTCTCATTGATGGAATGCAAACCATTGAAGATTTCCTTGAACCGACCATGAAGTATACTTACCGTTTTATTTTTTTCATTGTCAAATTCTGGAGTTGGTTGAGAAGCAAATCTTTCTTGGCTCTCCGGGTATCTTGAGTTCCTTCATGGAGCTCAATGATTTTGTTCCAAAGATCTTTAGCACTTGTGAAAGGACCCACCTTGATCAACTCCTCCTTGGTCATCCCGCATTGCAAGGTGACCACGGCTTTAGCATCGGCTTCTCCCTTCCGGATTTGTTCTGCCGACCACCTTGAGAAATCTAACTCTTTTCCCTCAGCATCTCTTGGAGGGATGAAACCCTCCTTCACAGCAAACCACATACTGATGTTGGTCTTGAGGTAAAATTCCATTCGGGATCTCTAGTACGGGAAATAAGTTCCATCCAAAAACGGAGGTCGGTTTGTGCTGAAGCCTTCTCCTCCCATCGCCATCTTGTAGACTCTCGGGTGTTAATCCATTTGCGAAGAGCCCCAGGCTCTGATACCACTTGTTGGTGCTTGGATGGCTATAGAGGGGGGGGTGAATGTAGCCAGACACAGGCTTTTGGTCTTTTTGAAGTTTTCTGCATTTAGAGTTAGCAGTAGCAGCGGAAACAATACAAAGCAAAAACTAACAGAAAACTAAAACGCAAATCACAAACTCTAACACGAGGATGTACAAGGTTCGGGGATAACTTGCCCCTACTCCTTGGCGTGCCCGTGAGGTGGGCGATCCCTTGATCGTCGACAGATCAAGCCCCGGTGAACCCGGATATAATAGCGACTCCTTCTCGGTGGAGAAACCTCTCCACAATCGCCTCAAGATAATATGAGATTAAGTGCACTCGACAACAAGAAGGAACGCTCACAAGGATGTAACAGGAACACTCAAGCAAGAAGATACATTGAGCTCAAAAAAACAGCAAACACTTCCCCAGTTTTTCTGTCTCTTCTCTTGCTGCATCTCCGCTTCTTCTTAAGCTCCTGCTCACCATCGCCAGCTCCATCAGCACCCACTGAGCCACAGCCTGACCCACTAACTCCACTGAGCACTCAGTCCACTTAAGACCTCTTCAGCTGAGCCTCCGTCAGTCGCCAGCCGTGCCAGGAAGCCGTTGAAACCTGAAAACTGAATACATACAAACCTGCCACGGTGAAAGTCGCCATTGACTCTTCTCCTTGGTTTGTATCATCCCTGTCTAACCTGCACACTGATCAAAGGCTTCACACAATATCAGCAAGGTAGCAGAGAAAATGCAGAGAAAATAGACGCGATCAGAGCGTCTGACAGTGATTTCAAATTAAAGTTCAGGCACTGATCGGTCACCAGACCAATCAGTGATGCTCCTGATCGGTCACCAGACCGATCAGGGAACCCCCTGAATGATCAGGCTCCTGCCTGATCGGTCCAAAGTGAGAAAGAGGGATCCCAGACTGATCCTGATCGGTCACACTGACCGATCACAGGTCAGGGATCGGTCACCAGACCGATCCAGCAGCTTGCTTGCCACAACCCACAGGAAACACACGCCTGATCGGTCACCTGACCGATCAGGTTGTGCCCTGATCGGTCTGGTGACCGATCAAGTCACTCCCTGACCGATCAGGAGCCATCCTGATCGGTCAGGATGAGAAATGGTCAGATATTTGATCAGTCAGAGGATCGATCAGGGTTTCTGTGAGAAACCTACTGTCTCTTCTCTGATCGTTCACCAGAACGATCAGAAGCCAAACAAAAACCTTTCTGTTCTCTCCCTGATCGTTCACCAGAACGATCAGGCTTCATTGGATCGGTCACCAGACCGATCCACAACAGAGAGTTCGTTCCAACTCCCTGATCGGTCTCCAGACCGATCCAGCGACTCCCAATTCAACTCTAAGTCTAGAGAACAAGCTCCCTAGCCTTCTATGTGTAACGCCCCGAAATTTCCCATATGAAATATTAGGAAATATATGAATTCATAAATATGAAATATTATGGAATTCATGAAATATTATCATGAAATATTTTGAAATATTATGAATTCATAAATATGAAATATTATGGAATTCATGAAATAGTATCATGAAATATTATGAAATATTATGAATTCATAAATATGAAATATTATGGAATTCATGAAATAGTATCATGAAATATTATGAAATATTATGAATTCATAAATATGAAATATTATGGAATTCATGAAATAGTATCATGAAATATTATGAAATATTATGAATTCATAAATATGAAATATTATGGAATTCATGAAATAGTATCATGAAATATTATGAAATATATGAATTCATGGAATATAATTAATATTATGAGATTTCATGATGGGCTTGGCTTAATGGGCTTGGATTAGTGCAAAATGTAATAAAAAGGAAATATAGAAGGGAGGAAGCAGGGATTGAACCTTGAACCTCCTAGTTGCACTAGCAATGTCTTAACCATTGCACCAAGCCATGTTTCTTGTTAGAGAAGGAGAAACATGCTTGTTAAAAGCTAGGGAAGTGAAGAGACATGTCTCTTCAAGAGAAAAGTATAAATAAGAGAAGGAAGTGGTTAGAATAACTACCTCTTCATCTTCCTCTTCACTTCTCCACCGAAAGTCTCTTCTTCTCCCTCTCCATTTTCGAAAAGTAAACCCTAGGGTTTTAACCCTAGGGAATTGGAAGGAAGAAGAACCCTTTAAGGTTCTTGCCTTCTACTAGGGCCAAGATTTCTAAGAGAAGGCAAACAAGGGAAACACTCACCTTCCTTCAACCAAGGGCACCTTAAGATCTTAGAGAAGTAGAAATCAAGCGAAAGGATGTAAGTATCCCCTCACCTGCAGTGTAATAGTTCTTGAATGTGGTATCCTTTAACATGTTGTAAACAAAAACCTAGGGTTTTTGTTCTTGTATGTTTCGGCCACCCCCCTTAGGGGAAGGCCTTGTTTTCTTTTGTTACATGATTAGACCCTTGATACTTAGGGAATATGTGTATATTGATTTCCTTCATGATAGTTGAACAAAAGGGAAGAAGAACTAGGGTTTTGGTTCTTGTAAGATTCGGCCACCCCCTTAGGGGAAGGCCTTGTTCTCTTTTTGTTACATAATTAGACCCTTGGAACTTAGGATATATGTATATGTGTGGTTTATGCAAATGTTGTGAACAAAACCTAGGGTTACACCCTTGTGTAGGTTTCGGCCAACACCCAAGAAGGGACCTTGGTTACCCCTTGATGCATGTGAAGACCCCTTGGAATTTAGTGTATACCTATATGTTGTGTCCCTACATTTTTGTGATAGCAAAACCTAGGGTTTTGAACTTGGATGGGTTTCGGCCAAGGCTTAGAAAAAAGGGTTAGTGAGGGTTGAATTATCCTACAATATATCCATGTTTAAGATAAGTATACAAGGTGTTTGAATAAATGTATGTGTGAATGATTAATGCAAAAGTCCTAATATTTCCCTACTCTTGATGTTTCGGCCAACCCACTAGGACTAGGGTTTGTAAAGGTCAAACTACCCAATGATATATGTTTATGGTTGGGGATGATCATATGTATATGTATGTGGTGTTAAATGGAATGGTTGATAAGGAAACCTTAATTGTTAGCATGCTTTGATATGTTTATGTATGAGGTGTTTAAATGAGATGTCTGATTGAAATCTTAATTGATAGCATGCTACCACTTTCTACGATATGAGTATGACCTATGTGACCAAAGCTTGTCAGGTCTAAGGTAGGGTAAGTGGTTGAAATATGATGCATGATGAAATATGATGAACATGTATGAAATGTGATGTATATATGAACATGTATGACATATGATGCATGTATGAACATGTATGAAATATGATGAATATATGAACATGTATGACATATGATGCATGTATGAACATGTATGAAATATGATGAATATATGAACATGTATGAAATATGATGTATGTATGAGCATGCCTTATAGCCCATGGGGTACATTTATGAAATTGCATGTGATATGTTAAAATGCTTAAATGGATACTCAAATAAGTATGGGATCAAGAGCACCCCTTATGTTGTGTGGTGTGTCCCTACGGGATCATGAGCACCCTTGAAGAGTGGTGTGTCCCATAAGAGTGAATATGGAGTATCCCTTAGCATATATGTAACAGCATGATAAGTATTTTACTTTTAAGTTGTGTACCCGACTCGGAAGGGGGTCGTTAAATAAATCCGGGGTGCATGTTAACGTGGCTTCGGTAGGACGGAAGGGTCCTGCTCTAATGAATTGGTGGCTCGCTACCCCAATTCATTAGGGAACGCGCAATAGTTTCCGCGCGATAGTTGGTACACAACAGGGCCCAATATGATATGGATGTATTTTTAAGTAATACCATTATGGAATTGTTTTGAAAACATTCATTGAAAACATTTGTTAAATGTGAAGAGTATGCTTATGGTACTTGATACTGCATGCTTAGAAACTTAGATGTTTAATATGCTTTGATGAACTTATGCTTATGATTGAATTTGTGTACATGTTATATTCTTTTGCACGGATTTTGCGAGTAGGACAGGATCCTTACTAAGCATTGTGCTTACTAGTTTATGTGTTATCTTATGCTGCAGATAACACTTAAATGGAAGGAAGAGGTAGGAGGCTGAAGATGTGTGGGGTGGTGGCTCGGGAAGAAAGACTTTTTATATCTACTTTATTATGCTCATGTTTATGTTCCTTAACAAGGAATGTTAGTGACTAGGATTATATTATGGTGTGAAACAATATGTGAACCTATCATGTTATTTAATGTCACTTGATAATTTTTGCAAGCATGCTTAGTACCTAGTTCTCTTAAGTCCTTGCATTGTTGTTATAATGTCATGTTAGAAGATAGAAAAAAAAATATTACTATATGATTGAATGTACGTAACCCCGCCTTGAGGGTAGATATAAGGGCGGGCGTTACACTATGACTCGTGCTTAGTCCCCCAGACCAAGACTCCATGCCCATCTTCACTTACTGGGACTTCATTCAACCTAGGTTCACTCGCTAGGACCTGACTTCACTCACCAGGATTTCAGTCACCTAGCTTCACTCGCTACGACCCGGTTTCACTCACCGGGATTTCAGTCACCTGGCTGCACTCACCATGACCCGACTTCACTCACCAGGATTTCCGTCACCTGACTTCACTCACCAGGACCCGGCTTCACTCACCAGGACCCGGCTTCATTCATCGGGATTTCATCCAACCTGGCTTCTAGGGGATAAAAGACTACACTATTTATAGAAGGATAAAAGACTTCTAGGGGACTCTTGGATTTTCCCTATGCTGACTCTTGGACTTCTTGGCTCTTGGACATTCTCAGGTGTCTCTTCGACTTCCTCAACATAATCAATTTTATTTTCAACATGGCACAAGTCTATGTTAAGAGAATTCGAAAGGTGCCACAAATTAGCTCCATTGTCAACCATGTTTTGACTAGATGCTCGCATTTTATGTACAACGAGAGAGAAAATCTTCAACGTAGAGCCATCTCACCTCAATTGGAACTGTTATGATGAGTTGTAAATCTACAAGAGATATGGAGTAGTAGATCTATGGAGTTGATTGGTGGATTAAAGGATAAGCCTGTAACTTAAATAATCATTGAGTGCTTGTATTAATCTGGGTTTTGGTTGGTGTTTGCTGTTGGATTGGAGTTTTTGATTTGATTGTGTTTTTGTAGTTGGAGTTTAGTGGTTCTTGATACCTTGCCGTATGTAGGCATGACTGGAATTGCTTAGATTTATAAGAAAAAAATGAAGTTAAAAAAATGATTAACGAAATTTTTTCAATTTTGAGTGATCGGTTCAGCTCCATGAAAGTTTCTCATCGGTCATCAGGGTAAATCAAAAAGCATTCGCAGTGGGCGGTCTAGAAGCTCAACATCTCAGGGTTCACACCCCATTTAGAGGAAATATTCTTGTAAAATACTCCGTAGCTAGGGATTGAATAGCAGATGCCTAGGTTAGCGACTAGTCGCCCTACCGCTGCATCATAGCCCCGGGGGCAAAAAAAACAAAAACAAAAATGAAGTTACAGCATATATGTAGGGTAGATCCTGGATTTGATGCTATGAGGTAAGTGTTAGCGTAGTTCTTTGATTTGACAATTGCATGTTTCATTTGGATTGTATACTAGTTGCCATGAGGTTTGGATGGACTAGAGGTGTTGAGAATTGAGATTAGCTTAGTCTTTTAATTTGGAGTTGGAACTAAAATGAATCTAATCCTAAACTAGCATGAACTAATCATTCAACTAGGTGTAATCAAATGAAATGAGATAATTAGGATAATCTTTATACGACTTGGTATTTATTTTGTATCACTTTAGTATTTTAGATTTAGATATTGGTTCATAAGGGTAATTTGATTTTGGGAATTTATTTAGCTAATTAATATAGATAGCTAAACTGTATACCTTGATATAGGTGGTTGATTGATACGAGTTTTCCTGACACGGGAAGTCTTTCTGCATAGACTTTATTACGAGACGGGTACTTCTTATTTGATTCTATAGCTCTGGTTACATTTAAATGCATGGTTATTTTATTGTTTGACTATAATTATTTACCTTAGATTTATTATACTTGTTTTCCTGTTTGATACTTTTTTCTATGCTTGGCCTTTGAGTTAAAATATAAATTTTCATTTATACAGCTTCAACTCTTAATTTCTGATCTAAAGAGTACCACTCGTATGTGTGTACTCTAGAATATCATATGACCTATCTAGGGGTTAGTTGACATTAGATACACCCTATCCAATAAATTAGTTGCATATTTATTTATTATGGTTTTAAATTGATACTTGTGTTCTGATTGCTTGCATGATGGTTGACTTGATTGGGTTTGCGTACATTGGTATCATGCACTATATTGCATTGTTGCAAGCCAACAGTTATTGACTTCCTTGTGGTTAAGCCCGTCGTCAATTATATAGAGGTTTGTCCACTCAACCACTCAGGATAGTGGTAGTTGTCAGAGTGCGAGCAACTATCTTGTTGTGCTTTACTCAACCACTCAGGATTAGTGGTAGTTGTTGGAGTTGTAGCCGACAGTAACACCCCTTCGTTACTTACGAGGGTTAGGTAGACTCATGGGGTAGAGGTCACACTCCCCCTTGTTCCTGGAGTAGAGATACAATACTCCTAGGATTTTTGATATAGAGCGGTTGTGCTTCCCCTTTTCTTGGGGTTCGAGATTGAGATGATTCTCTTGTGAGATTGAGGTGATTCTACTGTGAGATTGAGGTGATTCTCCCAGCATCCTATCTGCTCCCCCTTTCCTTGGGGTTCGAGATTGAGGTGATTCTCCTGTGAAATTGAGATGATTCTCCCAGCTTCCTGTCTGATCCCCCTTTTCTTAGAGTTCGGGATTGAGATGATTCTCCCATGGATTAAGGTAATTCTCCCGATATCTTGTCAACTCGGCCACTCAGAGGAGATGATTATGCGAGTGTATATAGTTGTCACAGCTCTTGCCTAGTTGGTCATACAAATGTGATATGTTGGTTGTTAAATTGGCGTATAGGAGTGACACATGTCATTACATCATTTGTATACGATGCATCTTGCATTTTTTGAGATATGATTATTGCATTTGATTAACATGCATATATGGATTTGATTTGCATTTATTATTGATCTGGATCTGCTCAGTAGTACGAGCAACTTATTGATTTGTTATGAGGATTTTTTATCATGTCCCGCAAGTATGTTATGCATTTGATTATGCTCCTATTCTGGAGACTATATACCTTGTTTCTATCTGCTTGATTTACCTTATTTGTATAATACATGTATCTATTTACTACCCGTAGAGTTCGAGTCCGAACTCATCAACCCTTGTTTTCATTTTTGTTTCAGGTAGTTAATAGTTGTGACTCGTGCTGCCATGAGAGGATTTCATCTGCCAATCCCAACTTGAGTATTTTTTGTAGTTTTCGTACTTTCTTAGTAATCTTGTCTTATTGGTGTCACTTTAATTTTATTTTCTATGGACTTGGTATCATGAGTATTTTTATTCAGAGTTAGATTTACGGAGTTGATGGTTTTTATTTCTTCATTATTAACTACATGATTATGATATGTCAGTATTTATTTCTGTTATTTTCATCCATGTTGGTTGTATAAATATGAATAATGATTGGGAGAGTGAAAATGAGAGAGTGAAAACCATAGTGAATGACGTGGCACCTTGCATACACGATCTCCGACGGTTTCACCGTGCCCCCAGGGTATAGTTTGATTCGGGGAGGGGGGGCGGCCGAAGGCCGCCGATGGTGTCCAAGCGATAATTGGACGTGTGCATGTAAAGTGTCATGTCATGCCACGTCATGTCACATCATTCACTATGGTTTTCACTCTCCCATTTTCACTCTCCCTATCATTGCTCTATAAATATTATGTATGGAGATGTATGTATATAAGTTTCAGATTGTCCGCCGTACAGGTGAGATCCTGTTCGTTTTTCATGCAAGCATGGGCCTTGGGGACATGACAATTTAGTGGTATCAGAGTCAAGTTTACGAGTGTAACTTGGGAGTTCCTTTTTAGATTTGTATAGAGTTTATCTAATACCAATTTAGTGGTATCATAGCGTAGGTTTTTGAGGTTGTTTGGATATTTATGGATTTGTACGGAGTTTATCTGATACCAATTTATTTTTGGTATCAGGGTGTCGATTTTACGAGAGTAATTTTGGTATTTTCGAATTTTGTGGAGTTCACTTCGTTCTAGTATATTTGGTATCAGTTCAGCATGTTAGTTTTATGAGGTTTATGATGCTTGTTTATTTTTGTGTTAGGGATTCTTAGAATTTTTTTATGGAATCTTTCTTATACAAATTGTTTTGGGTATCAGATGCTCAAGATCGGTATGTGTTCAAATTTTTTTGTGAAGTCATTTTTTCGACTTGGTTGTGTTGGGACTTGGCAACGACAGACTTCTCCCGACAATAAGTAAGGTTTATTTTTGATGAATATTGTATTTGTTGTATACATTACTTTGGTTAAGATTTTGGATTAATCGTACCTGGTTAGTTGACCAAGAAGGTACTTTCGGATTTATGATTTGCGTTGATGTGAATCATTCACAAGATTAGGCTATCTTTGGGTGGAAGATAGTGAATATGTGTTTTGGAAAATGGAAAAAAATGACTTAGTGATTATAGTGAGGTATATATGAGAGATTGCATATCTCTTTCCATTTATTTGGTTGATTGTTAGGTTTCTGAATCTGGGGGAACTGAATTAGGATGGTTTACAAGGTGATGGTTAGTTAACTCACCTAACATTACTCTATGAGGGATTCTGACTCATAGTTTGGGCATATATGATTAGATAATCCCGATAGTATATTGGGATATACGATCCGCGGATACGCGAGGAACAAGGTGTTAGACGTGTAACACCTAGGAGATTTGATTGTAGTTTGGTGAAAATTATGGAAGAGTATGTTCGAGTCACAGGGTGTTGATTGACAGTTGTTCGGACATATGTTTCGTGATTGTGTATCTTAACTATTATATGTGTGGTGTTACATCTTGATTGTATCTTAGGATGGGCTTGGTTAATGGGAAGTTAGTGTTGTGAGTACATAAAAGGTTTGTCTCACAAACCGTAACGAACTTCCCATATGCTATTATTTCTTTTGATGGTATGACATAGATATGTTATGTTGGTATATAGTGGATGATTTTAGATGTTCAGAGAAAATATCGAGTGTTATTGATGTTTGAGAATAAATTTGAAATTTGTGGATATTGTGAAAATGAATATTGGGAGACGTTGAAATTTTTATGGTATATTGTGGATGACTTCATCATTGATTAGGAAGCAATCAATTTTGATTGATATTTAAGGATGGATTGAGATTGATGAATCTCTGTGATGTGTTGTGTTTTGAGGATATATTGGTAAATGCCTTTGATTTATGGGTCGTGAGTGTGGATGGATAAACGACTTTCTCTTTCATAGAGCCATCTCGTTAGATTCTTGTTGAGGATAGTTTGGTGATGGTGGTTATCGTGAAACCCTATCTTCGTGATACGTAATTTTCTGGATCATTGGTGGATTTATGATATTACGGTTTGTTAGTAGTTATTTTTAATTGGTGGTTCATGGGTGATATTAATAGATATGATGACTGATTATTAGTGACTTGATATGTACTAGTGTCAGTGATCTTATGATTGAGCGCCCTACACATGATTTTGATAAGTTTGATCGATTGTACTTAGATGTCGGGTGATAATCTCTAGATCAATAATTTTCAATGTAGGGTTTATATTGAGAACTCCTATAAGTAGAAAGTTGATGATGTATGTTTTGTATTATGAACATAATGAATGGATTTAGGATAAATTGATAAAGGGTTATGGAATTGTAGGTTTCAAATTTGGACGTAGTTGGTTTCTGTTATATGTATCGATTTATGTTTGGTGATGCAGCTTCTTACCGCAAGTTGATTGGGGATGATTCTGTTGTGAAATGTTTATCTGATATGGTGAATCTGATTGATTTTGCTTTTGCTTTTGGTATATTGTCGTGAGTCATTTATGAGTTATAGTTGTGTTTAACATTGATACGATATGAAATTGAGTTGTATAGGATCTGATTCTTGATGTTGCTTTGGTTTAGAACCCTATTTTGGATAGGTTGATCTTGTTTAATAGTTTCGTCGTTCTATTTAGGAGGAAGACCTATATTGATCTGTTTGGATTTGAATTCTAGCCATAAGTTTTTTTTTTGTGGAAGATCTGTGATAATGAAGTAATTTATTATTTTGAGAAGGTTTCACTAGTTTTGTTGTGGTGATCATGTGTTGATGTGAACTTGATTCTTGAAGAATTGAGTTTGGTTAACCATATTTGAGTTTAGGAATTAACCTAACTATGACGAATAGGTTAGGAAGTAGCTAATTATTTACAATTTAATTAAGTAGATGTTGTGGTTAGGATTTATCCTAATTTTTATTATGTGTAGTTCAGTCATTTACCCAGTATACCAGCCTACAGTTTATCAGCCTCAGCAGTCGGTCGAACTTCCAGCGCCTTAGTCTATACAGCCAACCGCAATTTAGATGATTCAGCTGCAGCCTGTTCAGACGATGCCACCATCAGCTCCGGAGATAGACCGGGTCTATGCTGTCACTAGAGAGGAGGCATCCCAGGCCGATGGATCAGTTTTTCCGAGGTATAGTTTTATACATATGCATTTTTATATCATAGATATTAAAGAGTGTTATACATCGTCTCATGGATGTCCCTTCCTACTCTTGTTAGATTGGGGAATGTTAAGATAATTAGGGGATTTAAACCTAATCTCGATGATTCGGCTTAATTAGGAACTAATCATTTAATTAGGGATAATTAAATAAACATGATAATTAGGATAATTCTAATATAATTTGGTATTTAATTTAGTTAGTTATCATTTGTTATGATAGCTAAAAACTATGTCCTCTGATATAAGATATTGAGTTGATTCGGACACCTGGACGTAGGGTTCTTTTTTCTGATATGAGCTCCTCACTAGAGATAAGTACCTCTTACTTAATCTTTGAAGATATTGATCTTTATGCATAGCTAGTTTTGTTATATGCAGTAGGTTGTTTTACCTTGAATCTGCTAAGTTTTATTTCACTGTTTGATACTTGGTTGCTTGACCTTAGAGATAATCTGATTATTGCCTATACAGTCTCAACCTTGATATCATATTCTATAGAGTATACACATATATGCATGTACATAGGAGTGATTATTGTGTTATACTTGGTATTTAGTTGATCACTAGATATACCTTACCTGTATATCTAGTTGTATAATTGATAGGTCATGATAGTTGATTTAGACCTATGCATGTTATATCGTTGTATGGTTGATTATTTGGTGGGTGTTGTATTGATTAGTATCATGCACTATCCTTACACTGTTGCATAGATGTCGACCCTTGGATCTCTTGTGGTTAAGATGAGTCGTCAGTCATATTGGTTCTACCCACTCGACCACTTGGGGGTTAGTGGTTATCGGAGAGTATGTGTAGTTGTCCAGTCATACCACGCTTGACCACTCAGGGGTAGTGGTAAATCAGAGTTGTGTGCAGCCTGTGGACCCCCTCTCCGTTGTTACAACGGTTATAGAGTGGTTTTCTCCCCCATCACTTGGGGTAGGAGTGTGTACTTTGTCAGCATCTTATCCACTCGGTCACTCCGAAACAGTGATAGCAAAGTGCATACAGTTGTCACATTTCTACTCACTCAACCTCACATATGAGATGTGATGGTGGCTTGACAGTGTCGGGGTGACACATGTCATTGCATCATGTGCATATGATGTATCGCTACATTTGCTTATGCTTGCTGCATTTGATTGAGTTATGGTTGATGTATATATTTGGCATGCGTATACAGGTTGTGTATTACACTTAGTTTGTTGACCTTGTATTACTCGTGTGCATGAGCGTACCCGTGGAGGGTTTTCTTGGGTTTCTAATCTTGTTACCCTGCATGATAGATTGATTCTGGTATGTTTATTCATTTAGTCATTTCAGTTATGTTCTCTGATACTCCTATGAGATTGTATTCTGTCGTTTCCATACTGTTTGATATTGCTTATTACTGCCATGCATATCTCTCTGTCTAAACTTGTTGAGTTCGCCCGGACTTACCTGTTTGCTGTATTTTTATTTCCAGGGAGATATTGATATACATAGAGTCGTCAAGAGAGGACCCGAGAGTCAGTCCCTACCCGTCGTGTGTGTTTTGTTTTGTATTTTTTGGTACTTTTGTATTCATATTAGTCTCGTGGACTTGTGATGTGGTTCGATTGTGGATTGTATGATTATGTGTCCTTGGCGGGATTTGTGTTTTCGTTTTGGGTAAAAGTCATATCGATACACTCGAGGTAAGTTTTGCGGTGATTGTGTGCTATTTTTCTTTCCTATTTGTTATTGTTGCCAGTCATGTAGGCTGAGGTTTATTGTTGTGGTCGTATTGGCCTTGTACATAGGTTTCATATGTTGTCTGTATAGGAGAGATATTGTACATTTTCCATCGGACATGCGGCTCCCCGAGGTGTGACAATCAATACCTCAAGTAGGGTATATTCTTTTGCAACTAGATGAGATTTGTATCGATTAATTGATCGATATGTTTTTCTCTTAATTTAGAAAATCCACTTATTCTCAATAGCCCTTCGATCTGGAGGAAAATCAACTATTTTCCAAACTTGATTCTTTTTCGTTGACTTTATTTTTCATCCATTATAACTTTTTATTTTTCTCTGGCAGTGTATCTTAATGCTTCCTCAATAGTTTAAGATTCTTCATCATCAACTGGGAGAATCATTAATATTTCATTCTCAATATCATACCTTTTCTGAGGAATAATCTCATAACTACTTTTTCGTAGGTTAGATTCTTGTAAACTTAACTCATTAATTGATAAATCACTCTCATTAAGTTGACTAGATTCAAGTATCTTTTGTGACAGTTGGTTTATTGATAATGTAGCATCCTCCTCCTCTATTGCAAATAGAGGAATAATTTGTTAACGTCATCTCTCGTTAGGAACTTAGTTTCGGGAAAAGTTTCATATCTCAACTTTATTTCGGAGATGATTTCATTTTGTTGCTCACCAATAAAAACATAACCCTAAAAGGTATCAGAATACCTTACGAAGATACTTTTTATCCTTGAGTTTAAATTTTTTATATTTATGAGTCTTATCATCATGAAAATATGCAGCTAACTCTCAGGGTCTAAAACTATTGAAATTTGATTTTCTGTCTATCCAACGTTCATATGGAGTAGATGTAACATACTTAGAAGGGACTCGTTAAAGATATAAGTTACTGCTAATGATGCATATACCCAATAGAAAATTGACAAATTAGTTTGAGTCATCATAGACTTAACCATATCTAGAAGAATTCGATTTCTTCTTTTAGCAACCTTATTTTGTTATAGAGTTCTTAGGATTATTAGTTGTCTAATAATCCCTTTTTTATTGTGTATTATCTTGAATTGATCAAATAAATATTCATCATCATAGTTAGTGTGTAATGTTTTAACCTTATGATGTAATTGATTCTCAATTTCATTCAAATAACATTTGAAGCAATCTAATGCTTCATATTTATGAGAAATTAAATACAAATGAACAAAACATGTAAATCATCAATAAATATAATGAAATATGACCTTTCATTTAGCTTTCACATTTATTTGATCATAAATATCTGAATAAATTAATTACAATAATAATTCAGCTCTTATAGTCTTACTAACTGATTTCCTCATTGCTTTTTCAGCAAGATAATACTTACATACAAACAAGTTATTTTAGCATGATTGCCTAATAGACCCTCTTTATCTAATATATTCATTTGTTCTTATCTAAAATGTTTTAATCTAGCATATCAAATCTCCTCATTAATTTCATTATCACTAGTATGAGCAATATTTGAAAACAACCATCACTACCATGATTAATATCTGGTTCTACATCATGATTAACTAAACCATTCGTTACATGACTATATCATATTAACACAGAGTTAATCCAAAATTTCACACATTAATTGTAAAAATTTATACAATAACCAAAATCAAGAAGAATTGTAATAAAATAAAATTTCGCCGTATCTTAGGAGTATAAAAGACATCATATAGAAACAAGGTATATCTATTAATTATGTTGAGTTTGGTTATACCAACTCCTTTGACCTCAATTCTTACATTATTTTCAACATATATCCATTTGTTATGAGTTGGTATTCGACAACACTCCATGAATGTAGCTCTCTCACGAGCTATATGATTTGTTTCTTCTGAATATATAATACACAAAGAATAAGAATCAACTAACAATATTGTACTAGCAACATAATGTTTATGAATAGAAGATAAATATGAATTTACCTTTTTAACTCAGTACATTCCCTAGGAAAGTGGTCATTTTTGTCACAGTTATAGGAAGTTAACTTGCTTTTTTAAATACCCAGGATAGATTTTGATGTGGTCAACCGAGTTATGTTAGGAGTTATGTTAGGTCTTGTTATATTTGATCCTTGTGTCTAAGTATGTAGAAACTTAAGAGAACAAGAAATCGAGCAGAAGATGCAATAGACAAGAAGATGACACAGGAAAAGAGACGACGAACTTGATGCATCCGAGGGACGAGATGCTGCAGAAGAGTACACTAGCTGGCGAGAAGAATGTGTGTGACGTTTAAGGGATGAGGAGCCAGGAAGGAAGCCTACATGAAAAGAAGGCCAAAGTTGAGTTCGAGTGAACTTAACTCTAGACAACCGAAAGATCACCCAAGTGAGCGGGATCGAAGAAGGTTGTTAGATCGTTGTCGTCTAGCTAGAGGGGGTGTATAGCAATTTTCGATTCGTTCTTCCTACAAGGTTAGCGTGCGCAAGCGGAAAAAAATAATAATACAATCAAACAACGCTAACACAAACCTATTTACGTGGTTCGGAGTGACGCTCCTACTCCACGACAGTCAGTAAGGTGGACGATCCCTCGATCCTTCGGCAGATCACTCCCCGGATGCCCTCCGGCTAGCTCGTGTAGCTCCCTGTGGGTGGAGAAACCTCGCCACAAACTTGGACACACTTTCTGAGCACAAAGACTACTAATGAGTTCTAACCAAGCTCATTTCGTTGAGAGGTCCCAGCCCAAACTGAGTTCTTTTAAATAGAACTCAAAGCTGGAAAACACCCTACCAGTCGACTGCCCCTAGGGCAGTCGACTGGTCCCACTAAAAATCGACCGTTGCAGCTCAACGTTCCAATTTTCAGCCAACATTATCAGTCACTACCAGTCGACTGCTCCCAGAGCAGTCGACTAGTCCAGGGTCGACTACCTTCTGTGAGTTTCTGTGACCTTTATCAGTCGACTGCCCCAAGGTCCACCCTCACACCTAAGGTTTCCCTTCCCGAGTGCACTTCTCTTAGCACTCGAACCCTAGGATTCCCCGAGTACAATCACTCATCGATCGGACCCTCACAACTCAGCTGCCTCTTCACCAGCGGCCTTGATATGTTGCCTTCGTGTCGTCTTCATCATTGGCTCCCGTCCCTCAGATGCGCACACAAGCCTCCAGCTTACCTCCATGTCATCCCTCACGTATGCCTCGAAGTTCACGCCCCTCGGCTCATCGCCCCTGCTATCCATGGTCCCTCGGGTGCACGCAAGCCCACAACATGCCTCCATGCCACCCTTCACCGTACCCGAAGACGTCCAACTAAGTCAATATGTGTAACCTGCATTCATGTACACTCCAATACACATAACAAAACACAAGGGTAAACCTAACTTAAATCCTTTGCCCAAACATTAAAACACATGGGCACTCCCCTCTTGGGCGCCTGAGCAGACGGGAGCACCCGTGACCTCACGGGCGCCTGATCCTCCTTGGTTCAGTGGCTTCGCAGCTATGTTGTTGGTTTTGCCTTCACCCTTGGGCGCCCGTATCCTTACGGGCGCCTGACTCCATTCGGGCGCCTAGGCCCAGTGAAGAACCGTCACTTGCAGACGATCATTCATTTGACCCTGCAACTAAGGTTAGTCCCAAAAACATAGTAAGTAGTAATTACAGCCGTAGCTGTCTTGATTCTGACTTCGAGTCTCCCAAATGGAACCCTAGGTCGAACCGACGCCTAATGTTCCCTCGACGGGGAACGCATCCTCACCTACTCCTCTCAGGAGAGTTTACCTTTTGCCAACCGGCTCCTCCGGTTAGACTTTTGCCCGATCCACCTGACCAGGTCTTCGTGCCCAACTTCCGGTCATGTCTTCGATGCCCAGCCCCTTGCCAGGACTTCATGCCCAGTCCTTGACCAGGACTTCTTTGCCCGACTTCCGGTCAGGTCTTCTTGCTCAGTCCTTGACCAGGACTTCTTTGCCCAGCCCTTTGCCAGGACTTCTTGCCTAGTGTACCTAGGGCTTCTTCCTGCGCACTTAGTAAAAAAATTAGAAGACAATAACATCTTAACTCTTGAACCCTTTGCCATTATCAAAACTCAGGTTTGACTTAGGTGTTGCCTGCACCAACAATCTCCCCTTTTTGATTTATGGCAAGCCGGTTCAAAAAGTTAAGTTAAACAAAAAGTAAATTACCAATTTTAATTTCCTCCCCCTGGAAGAAATCTCCCCCTGAGTTTTTCAAACATTCGTGGGGTTTTTGAAAACGTTTCTAAGTCTTTGTTTCTAAACTTTGAAAAGTTTTTCAGGTTTTTAATACTTAGAAAATTTTCAAAAGGGATTTTTAAGTTTAGAAAAATTTTCCAAAATATTTTGAGTTGTTCACTTAGAAAATTTTCAACATATTTAGCACTTAGAAAATTTTCAAAAAAAAATTTAGAGTAAGTACTTAAAAATACTTTCGAAAACACTTTTGAGTTAAGGAAGAATTTTCAAAACACTTAGTTTTTATACTTTAGAAAAATTTTCTAAATTGATTTTGAGGTTTTAACACTTAGAAAATTTTTCAACAGTTTTAATACTTAGAAAAGAATTTTCAAGCAGTTGAGGTTTTAACACTTAGAAAATTTTTCAAAAGAATTTTCAAGCAGTTTTAATACTTAAAAAAATTTTCCAGAAAATTTTTAGAGAAAGTACTTAGAATAGTTTTTAAAAAAATTAACTTTCAAAAAGAACATAAGTACTTTTTGGAAAAAGATGATAAAAGTTTTTGAGAAAATTTAATTTGAAAAAATTTAAAACCTTCTTTTCTCTCCTTTACAATCTCTCCCCCTTTGCCATATATCAAAAAAAATATAGCAAAAAAATGAGTAATCAAAGTAAGGTGCTGTACTGAACCAATTCTAAGTTTAAACTGGATCAAATCAATTTGAATTTCCTCTTTCGGGTCTTATCTAACCCAGAGTTAGCTACTTACTAAATGTTATAAACAGCTGCTTTCGCTAGGGTTAGTCATATTAAGTGATCTGATCAAGTTAGATTTTCTAAGATTGACACTTAACTTGATTACTGTTTAATTGGTATTTATCGCCCCAATTACTGCAGATGCACTGACTTAAAGCATCTTGAATCAAGGCATAGACCTAAGCATCTCAACCTAGTCTAGGTTATCAATCAAAAGTACCCTAAGGTGCTTGTGAGATGCTGGCTTCTAGAACTATAGGTGCATGCAGTTCTAGGGTTAGAGCCTAGACTAAGTCCATTTGCGAAAAAAAACCCTAGTTTTGAAGGGGGTAAGTTTTGAAAAAAACCAAGTCAGAAAATCATTTTAAATAAAGAAAGAAAATGATTTTTCAAATTAAGTAAGAAATGAAACAGTTTTTGAAAAGAAGCATAAGTAGAGCAGTCCTATTCTACCAAGCATAACCCTAACTGCCTTAGCATACTAATTGAAATGGCAAGTATTTACTGAGATAAATGCATAGACCAAAGAAATCAAAATAAAGTCAAGTGCCAGTCAAGTACAAGTCAAATACATGTCAACCCTACTCAGTAGGGGTAGCAAAACAGTCAAGAGTACAGCTGAAAATATCAATCTAAACTAGGAGGAAGGGCCAGGATGATCAGATGAGCTAGGCTGCCAAGATCAGAATAATGACATCATTTCATTATATCGTGCATCGTTAGTCTCTCGATCGGCTCTAAGGGTGTTTATATACTCCATGTAATGTGTATCTTTTGCCTCCATATACTCTGTATGATGGGCCTCCATTTCCTCCCTAAGGTTGTGCACCTCCGTCTGCAACAGTGTGATACGCTGATCGGTGGTCAGTGGTGCAGGCTCCAGTAGGTGCTCATTGATCTCGGCTGCGAGATCAGCTACGTCTACCTCCACCTCCTCGTCGGAGTCGTCCTGTCGTCTGACTCTCTCTCGTCTCCACGATAGTACCCCCATGGCCGATACATCTATCCCCGCTAAAGAAAAGTTTCTAATCCCTATCTCGTCGAACTCGGTCATCGAAATAATCTCTCCGGTAGTGATGTCGCGACCGTGGTGGTGAAGAAGAGTGGTGATGACATGGCAGTAAGGCGTACGAACTCTATCGTGTGTGGATGCGCTCGAGGCGTAAATGATGGTACGGAATATGTGGAGACCTATGTCGATGTCAAGCTGATGAATCATGGCATAGAGTAAGAAGATGTGAAATGGTCGCATGGTCGCGACATCTCGAGTGGTAAGTGGGAGAACACAGCGAACTATCACTCGATAAAGGATATAATCCTGAACTCGGAGGTCTACCGACTGAAATCGCCGAGCTAACGAGTTTCGCACATCACCAAAGAAATAAGAGTAGAGAGTGTCTAAAGTAATGTGCGAATAGGGGGGTGCGAAGGGAGGGTCTACCGGAGGATAATAAGAGAAAGTAGACTGCGACTGTCGAAGTCCGAGAAATTGATTGAACAAAGTCGGAGAAATGGTTAGGGGGGTGCCTTGTACTGTGGTAGTAAAGAGTGGGTCATCAATCTTGACAAGGTTGTTATAAAACTCTGCACATAGGGTTGAGTTTACCGGATGTGTACAGAAAACTAGGTGGTCTAGTTGGTAAAAGTTGATTGCGGCCATTGCTAAGGGACAGGATTGGGTGAAGAATTGCCTATTTAGAAAACTAGTCTTAATAGGCTTGTAAGTTGTTTGGGCAAATTTATTGAACAATTCTAGGTTGGGAAAACTTGGGTCGGGGCTAAGTTCGGCCACGGGGTTGGGTTGGGAGACACGTCGTTTTCTAAGTATATAAAAGAAAATAATGCATTTAATAGGTGAAGTAAATAAACAAAAGGAAATTACTTGAAAATGCATAATTAAATTGATACCGGGGTGGCATTTTCGAAGTAGAGCGTGTGAAGGGAGAGTCTGGGTGCCTTGGGAAGAAGAGGAGTGAAGGAGAGTTTTGATTTTGGTGTGGGGGAAGTGGAAGGAGCCATGCTCCTTATATAGTGTTATACGGGTGCCGGATAGGTCACGGGTGTTGATGCAGTCTGGCCCGATTGTTGTTTTGGTGTTGACAACGATTTAAGTTTAGTTGAATGGATTCGGATTAAGTCCAGGTGGATCGGGAGATCGCACGCTGGCATGTGAAAAAGTCCTAGCTTGGAGGGCTAGGTGTGAAAAGTCCTAACTTAGAGGGTTAGGTATGAAAAAGTCCTAGCTTGGAGGGCTAGGTGTGAAAAGTCCTAACTTGGAGGGTTATGTGTGAAAAAGTCCTAGCATGGAGGGATAGGTGTGAAAAATCCTAGCTTAGAGGGCTAGGTGTGAAAAGTCCTGGCTTGGAGGGTCAGGTCCTAGCTTGGAGGGCTAGGTGATTGAAATCCCGGTGAGTGAAGCCGGGTCCTGGTGAGTGAAGCCAGG
Source organism: Boesenbergia rotunda (assembly GCA_024364735.1). NCBI lineage: Eukaryota > Viridiplantae > Streptophyta > Magnoliopsida > Zingiberales > Zingiberaceae > Boesenbergia > Boesenbergia rotunda. The sequence goes on along the minus strand of JAGFNQ010001409.1, from coordinate 79,988 downwards.
TGATTGAAATACTAGTGCGTGAAGCTAGGTTGAAATCCCGGTGAGTGAAGTCGGGTCCCGGTGAGTGAAGCTGGGTGACCGAAACCCTGGTGAGTGAAGCCAGGTCCTAGCTTGGAGGGCTAGGTTGAAGTCCCGGTGAGTGAAACTGGGTATGGAGTCTTGGTCCGGAGGACTGAGCACGAGTCAGGGGAGGTTGGGAGCCAGTTCTCTGGACTTAGAGTGGGTTTGGCCTTGCCTGGATCGGTCTGGTGACCGATCAGGGAAGTTGGCACGGAGTTCCCTCGTGGATCAGTCTAGTGATCGATCCAGCGATGTCTGATCGGTCTGGTGACCGATCAGGGAACATACGGCGACTTTGGCAAACCTTACTGATTGACTCCTGATCGGTCTGGTGATCGATCAGGTATACTGTTCGGATCGTTCTGGTGAATGATCAAATGTCGTGAGTTCCTCACTATGACCGATTAGGATGGGTCCTGATCGGTCTGAGCATGTCCTGATCGGTCTGGTGACCGATCAGGCCACAGCCTGATTGGTCTGGGGACCAATCTAGAGTATATAACAGACTGCTGGATAGTTCTGGGCACCGATCTGGAGTGTGCAGCAGACTGCTGGATCGGTCTGGTGACCGATCAGGGTCCTCCCTAATCGGTCTGGGGATCGATCAGGAGCAGAACTTTAATTCAAATATGCTGTCAGAAGCTCTGATCGTGACTGTTTTCTCTGCCGATTCTCTGATACATTGCTGATTTCATGTGATATGCTTTGCTAAGCGTCTGATTGAGTGTGCAGGTGATAGGGATGGATTCAAACACTCAAGGAGGATCAATGGGAGACTTTCCATCGAGCAGGTTTGACAGTTTTCTTTCTCAGGCTTCAACGGACGCTGGCTGATCTGGAGTTGCTGACTGGGGCTCGACTGAGGGAAGCTTAGGGAGTCCAGGTGAGGTCAGGGATAGCTGGGCTATTGCAGGTGAGAAGTTGGCAAGCTCTAGAGGAGCGTCTGACCTGGCGATGCTGGCGATGGCAGCAGGTTAAGTGGTGGCTAGGAAGAAGAGAGTGGGGATCTCTTCGGTTCTTGCTACAACTCTTGAGCTCCTGGGGCGACAACTCTAATCCTGATCTTGAAGCTTCTGCAAACTTGAGCATCCTTTGAAGCTTCTGCATACTTGAGCGCTTGGAAGAAGAAACAAGGAGCTTGGTGAGTCCATCGGCGAGAAGACACGAAGAAGGGAGTTCTTGCGTGAGATCTGTGCTGAGTGAAGCTCGGTGAGGAGTTCGCTTGTGTTCTTGCTATCCTAAGTGCTCTGTAAGATTCCTTCTTGCATTTCCTTGTGCTTAAATTCATCAATCTGTTGAAACGCTGTGGAGAGGTTACTCCACCGAGAAGGAGGATTTGATATCCGGATTTCCGGGGCTTGATCTATCGACGATCAAGGGATCGCCCACCTTAAGGGCACGCCAAGGAGTAGGGGCAAGTTATCCCCGAACCTTGTAAACGATCCTTGTTAGCGTTTTGGTTTGTGTTTCATTTCTGCATTTCTGTTTAGTTTTTGCTTCCGCTGTGCTACTAATCGTTCAAGTGCAGAAATCTCCTAAAAGCGAAAGATATTGTGTCTGGCTATATTCACCCCCCCCATCTCTAGTCATCCAAGCACCAACAAGTGATATCAGAGCTTGGGGCTCTACTTCAACGGATTAACATCCGGGAGCTAACAAAGATGGCCATGGGAAGAGAAGGGTTTAGCACCAGCCGACCTCCACTCTTCGATGGCACTGATTTTCCATATTGGAGGTCAAAGATGGAGTTTTACCTTAAAACCAACCTCAGCATGTGGTTTGCTGTCAAGGAAGGTTTTTCAACTCCTAAAGATGCTGAGGGAAAAGAGATGGACTTCTCAAGTTGGTCGGCTAATCAAATCCGGAAAGGTGAAGCCGATGCGAAAGCGGTGGTAACTTTGCAATGCGGATTGACCAAGGACCAACTAATCAAGGTTGGTCCCTTCACAAGTGCTAAAGACCTATGGAGCAAGATCATTGAGCTCCATGAAGGCACTCAAGACACCCAGACTGCCAAGAAGGACCTCCTTCTCAGCCAACTCCAAAATCTGTCCATGGAAGAGGATGAAACTGTAAGTATACTCCATGGATGATTCAAAGAAATCCTCAACGGTCTCCACTCCATTAATGAGAAGGTAGAGAACCGAGATTTTATAAGGTATGTCCTCAAAGCTTTTCCTAGGAACGCCTTGTGGTCATCCATGGTGGATGCTTACAAGGTGTCCAAGGATTTATCTTGTGTTAAGTTAGAAGATCTATTTTGTGAAATGGAACTACATGAGATCTCTAACAAAAGTTCAAAAGAGAAAGGTATTGCCTTAGTGGCAGGTGACAACAAGAAGAAGAAGAAGGGGAAGAAGAAGGAGAAGGAAGTCTCTTCATCTTCATCCTTATCCGAGTTCGAGGAGGAGGGCAGCTGGTCTTCTTCCTCCGAGATGGCCAACTTTGTTAGAAGGATGATGAGGAAGAGCCGGCGCCTCAAGGGTAAAGGTAACCCTAGTGAAGTTAAGATTAATAAGTCTAATATTACGTGTTATGAATGTAGTAAGAAAGGACATTACATGGATGAATGTCCAAAGTTAAAGAAGAAGAAGGATAAATCAAAGAAGAAAAAGAAGGCCTTGAGGGCCACATGGGATGAATCGTCCTCTAGTTCATCCGAAGAAGAGAAGGAGGAGAAATACACATATCACCGTGCCCTCATGGCCATAGAGGATTCAAATGAAGAGGAGAGTGGAGACGAATCAAGCTCCTCAACCGCGCCTTCATCATCTTCGGATGATGAAGAGGTAATCTCTCCCGAGCTAGATAAGTGTTATAGAACCATTGCATGTCTAGCTAGGTTGCTTAAAAAATCCAAGAACAAAGTTAAATTGTTGAAATTGGAAGTAGAAGAATTGAAATCCTCTAGGGTGGAGGATATTAATGATTTTCATGAGAAATCCTCTAAGGATGAGGCAATGGATGACTTGCATGTTAAAAATCTTGAGGATGAAAATAAGGGCTTGAAGGGTGAAATTGAAAACCTCAAGAATATTCTTGAGAAATTTTCAAAAGTTCCAAAACCCTAGATATGATCTTAAACTCACAAAAGGCGGCTTACAACAAGGTTAGTTTGGGTTACCAACCTAAAGAATCTAGTGTCATATCTTTAATGTCAAGAACCCAATTTAGAGCACAAAATAATTCTATGGTTCAAAAAGCTAGAAAGAAAATGACTAAGACATGGGTGCCAAAGTCTTTCATTGAAAGTTCATTAGGTCCCAAAATTTGGGTACCTAAAACTTCCATATTTCGAATTGTATAAGCATTATTTGAGGGGGAGCATCTATCAACATGGGAGGTTGATATTTGGTGCTCTAAACCCATTACCAAGGAAAAATGTCATTCACATGGTTGGTTATGGAAATTTTGAATTAAATGCTTTGAGCTTTATTGTCTTAGTTCTTATAACAAGATGATCCCTTGGCTAGTGATTTATGAAATCTCATTTGGGCAATAAGGAAACTTATCATGCAACGAATGATAGTATATCCATGCTTCAAAATAAATAAACAAGTTTTGAGAAAAAAAATATATTCACATGAATGGTTTAGGTTGACACATAACTTAGTCTTGCCATGAATTGTTTAGGATAATTAGGTTTATTGTTGCAATTTATGTTTTTCTGCAATTCATGGTTTATGATATGTCTTATGTCAAGCCTAAGGAGTCCATTTTCTTGTATATGTTATACAACATTAATGCATGCTAAAGAACAAGGATTAACACATAGTATGTACTAATAAGGCATCACCAAACAAAGAACATGAGCTTAAGGTTTAGGCTTAAATTTTTCTTAAGGTATTTTGTTTGGTGAACATGATCAAGTATGCCATGATTTACTGTATGTGTTAGTAACGTTAATGTATTGCATGCAAATTTTTGAGGAATACATAGTCTGTTATGATCATCATAAAACCTCACAAGGCATCATCAAACAAATGACATGAGTTTCAAATTCACTATGATGTATGACTTTAGGCTTTCTTTGTATCAAACAAAATCAAGGTTCTAGGACTTAGTATATATATATGTATACATCCCCAACATATTCAGTTTCACCATATTTTTCTGGATCATATTTTCAAACTTGTATTTATTTGCTTCACCCTAAAGCTGTGTTATCAATGGAATGGGGAATTAGGATTATGGAGTTGATACAAATTTGATTTCAATTAGTTGGAACAAACATATTATAGACATGCAAACTGATCGAAATCTGGAAATCTAATCATGTGTTGATAATATGTTGATATAAGCATGTATTGAAATTAGTATTATATTTTGATTTGAGGAATGGCTTTTGATTAAGTGAAACCATTTAGGACAAATGGGATTGAATCTAATTGAAATTAGGGTTTGGAAAAGGGTTTAGAGTTGAAGCAAACTCGTTTCTGAAACTGATCAGTTTCAGAAAACCTTCTATATCAGACCTGATCGGTCTACCGACCGATCAGGATTCACCCTGATCGGTCTGGTGACCGATCAGATCAAGGAAATTCCCTGATTGGGTCAAACTTCTCAGTCCGATCTCCTCTCGTCGAATTGTATTAGTTTAATGATCATACTACAAACAAACATGATACAATCCGATTACAATTGGAATATACTTGATCACACATTGGTACAGACCTGGTACTAAGGGAGTACAAGTTTGTACAAATTTGTTCGAGTAATAAAATATGGGTAGGAATTTTTAAGACCCTTGATTCTCAGAAATATTTCTGAAACATCAAGTGTTAAAATGAGGTATGACTAATCATACTTGGAAAAAAACTTAATTTGATACAAACCTATGTTGGAATATTCAATTCATAAGAAAGGGTTTGTTGAGTCATGACTCTTGGTCTTAATGTCGTGTTTCAGAAATTTTTCTGAAATGTCGAATATCAATAGAGTCTACACCCCTGTTGTGGAATGTAAATTGTTAATGCAGTCTGGTCAGAAACGTATCAGAGTTTCAGGAATTTTTCTGAAATCTGATCGGTCCCCAGACTAATCAGAGATTCTTCTGTATCAAGTAATCAACGAACCTGATCGGTCACGGAGACCAATCAGGATTATGTGTTGGATACAGTTGCATTCCCTACTTGTCATATGAAACATATACATGGTTGGCCATGATATAATTCTGTATATGATTTCATGTGCAATTCACATTTATTGTCGTATGATGTATATACATTGTTGCCATGATACATTTATGGTATATGCCTCTCATATGCAATTCCAAAATCATCCTTTGACATACTTGTCATATGAAACATATACATGTTTGACCATGATATTATTCTGTATATGTTTTCATGTGCAATTCATAATTATCTTTGATTATTTTGGGTTTGGGGAGAGACCCGTGTTTGAGGGGGAGGTATGTTCAAACTTAATAACCATACCCTTTTCGATGTTTGACAAAGGGGGAGAAAATGGTTGATTAAGTTTAGGGTTATTGTAGGGGGAGGATTTTTATTCCCTTACGATAATTGAACTGCCTTCAATTAATCATTAATGTCTAAACATAAATCGGGTTGTCAAACAACAAAAAGGGGGAGATTGTTGATGCAGTCTGGCCCGATTGTTGTTTTGGTGTAGACAACGATTTAAGTTTAGTTGAATGGATTCGGATTAAGTCCAGGTGGATCGGGAGATCGCACGCTGACATGTGAAAAAGTCCTAGCTTGGAGGGCTAGGTGTGAAAAGTCCTAACTTGGAGGGTTAGGTGTGAAAAAGTCCTAGCTTGGAGGGCTAGGTGTGAAAAGTCCTAACTTGGAGGGTTATGTGTGAAAAAGTCCTAGCTTGGAGGGCTAGATGTGAAAAATCCTAGCTTAGAGGGCTAGGTGTGAAAAGTTCTGGCTTGGAGGGTCAGGTCCTAGCTTAGACGGCTAGGTGATTGAAATCCCGATGAGTGAAGCCGGGTCCTGGTGAGTGAAGCCAGGTGATTGAAATCCTAGTGAGTGAAGCTAGTTTGAAATCCCGGTGAGTGAAGCCGGGTCCTGGTGAGTGAAGCCAGGTGATGGAAATCCTAGTGAGTGAAGCTAGGTTGAAATCCCGGTGAGTGAAGCCGGGTCCTGGTGAGTGAAGCCAGGTGATTGAAATCCTAGTGAGTGAAGCTAGGTTGAAATCCCGATGAGTGAAGCCGGGTCCCGGTGAGTGAAGCCGGGTGACCGAAACCCTGGTGAGTGAAGCCAGGTCCTAGCTTGGAGGGCTAGGTTGAAGTCCCGGTGAGTGAAACTGGGCATGGAGTCTTGGTCCGGAGGACTGAGCACGAGTCAGGGGAGGCTGGGAGCCAGTTCTCTGGACATAGAGTGGGTTTGGCCTTGCCTGGATCGGTCTGGTGACCGATCAGGGAAGTTGGAACGGAGTTCCCTCGTGGATCGGTCTAGTGACCGATCCAGCAATGTCTGATCGGTCAGGTGACCGATCAGGGAACATACGGCGACTTTGGCAAACCTTACTGATCGACTCCTGATCGGTCTGGTGACCGATCAGGTATACTGTTCGGATCGTTCTGGTGAATGATCAAATATCGCGAGTTCCTCACTATGACCGATCAGGATGGGTCCTGATCGATCTGAGCATGTCCTGATCGGTCTGGTGATCGATCAGGCCACAGCCTGATTGGTCGGGGGACCGATCTGGAGTATGCAACAGACTGCTGGATAGGTCTGGGGACCGATCTGTAGTGTGCAGCAGACTGCTGGATCGGTCTGGTGACCGATCAGGGTCCTCCCTGATCGGTATGGGGACCGATCAGGTGCAGAACTTTAATTCAAATACGCTGTCAGAAGCTCTGATCGCGACTGTTTTCTCTGCCGATTCTCTGATACATTGCTGATTTCATGTGATATGCTTTGCTAAGCGTCTGATTGAGTGTGCAGGTGACAGGGATGGATTCAAACACTCAAGGAGGGTCAATGGGAGACTTTCCATCGAGCAGGTTTGACAGTTTTCTTTCTCAGGCTTCAATGGACGCTGGCTGATCTGGAGCTATGACTGGGGCTCGACTGAGGGAAGCACAGGGAGTCCAGGTGAGGTCAGGGATAGCTGGGCTGTTGCAGGTGAGAAGCTGGCAAGCTCTAGAGGAGTGTCTGACCTGGCGATGCTGGCGATGGCAGCAGGTTAAGTGGTGGCTGGGAAGAAGAGAGTGGGGATCTCTTCAGTTCTTGCTACAACTCTTGAGCTCCTGGGACGACAACTCTGATCCTGATCTTGAAGCTTCTGCATACATGAGCGCTTGGAAGAAGAAACAAGGAGCTTGGCGAGTCCATCAGCGAGAAGACACGAAGAAGGGAGTTCTTGCGTGAGATCTGTGCTGAGTGGAGCTCGGTGAGGAGTTCGCTTGTGTTCTTGCTATCATAAGTGCTCTGTAAGATTCCTTCTTGCGTTTCCTTGTGCTTAAATTCATCAATCTGTTGAAACGCTGTGGAGAGGTTACTCCACCGAGAAGGAGGATTTGATATTCGGATTTCCGGGGTTTGATCTGCCGACGATCAAGGGATCGCCCACCTTAAGGGCACGCCAAGGAGTAGGGGCAAGTTATCCCCGAACCTTGTAAACGATCCTTGTTAGCTTTTTGGTTTGTGTTTCATTTCTGTATTTCTGTTTAGTTTTTGCTTCCGCTGTGCTACTAACCGTTCAAGTGCAGAAATCTCCTAAAAGCGAAAGATATTGTGTCTGGCTATATTCACCCCCCCCTCTCTAGCCATCCAAGTACCAACAACGGGCGCCCGAGTTCATTGGGGCGCCCGTAAGGTCACGGGCGCCCGGGTCAGATCGGTAGGGTTGACAGCTTTTGCTGTCTCGGTCGAAGGGAAAGCTAGGGGCGCCCGACAGGTCACAGGCGCCTGATCTGACAGTAGTTTGACTATTGACCAATTTGACCATTTGATTAGATTTGACTGTTTTGACCCGGTTTGACTCTTTTGACTAACTAACAATTAGGTCAGTTAAGTTCTAATTTGCATGTTTTAGTACAAAAACAGATGAATTTTAATTAGCTCCTAACCTTCTCACTCAGTGTATTGTTATCAATCATGTTAACCTTATGGGTTTTGTGAGACAGGTTTTAATAGAAGTAAAAAATTTTATTTTGAAAATCATGATTAATTTTGAAAAGTTGAATTAATTTTAAAAACAATTAATTATGCTTTAAAATATTTTTTTTTGAAAAAAATGGTCGAATCTAAGATTAATTGAAATCTGTGTTATATTCAAATCTGACAATAGTAAAATGAATTTGGTTTTCAATAATCGGCTTCCAGGTCTTGGCGAGGCACTAGGCCTTCTTTGGTCGTAGCCTTATTGGATCATCAACCCTTTCCTTGACAAAGCCTTTTATTGTAAATCCATTTTCAAGTTACTCCTTGAAAGATTTTGGTCTAACTAGTTTGGGTCTTGGATCGGTAGCTTCGGCTAGTTCCGCCAAAATGGCTTCCCTAACGTACTATCATCTCACCTCCACCCAATACTATGTTGTTCAAATTTCAGTTAATCATTTTAGTCCTTAATCTAACCAGTCCTAGGTCTAAGCATGGTAAATTGCAGAAAATAAATAAACAAGCAAGCATGCAAATTTTACAATAAGAAAAGAATTTATCTAACTATAAAAATTGTTTTTAAGTTGGCTCCCCCTGGACTAAAGCCACGGTAATGATTAGGCAAGATATGAATCTTGTCCTTGGGGATCAAATACTGGTTTGGTCCAGCATGGTTGTTCAGGCAAAGTTTGGGTACCCATGCCTGAACTTTGGGCCTAGATTGGTTCAATACAGCATAGTATGACCTTTGTCTAGACTTGATTCGATACCCTAACCCGGATCAATTTAGAACGGACTTATATTTTCCAAGGATCTTGTCAAGACCCTTGGAACCCGAAGTGAATCGTTCCAAAGCTGCTCTAAGATCCTTGACTTGAGTTTTCAAGGAGGAGTTCTCTTTCTCAAGCTTTTCAACTTGAGTAGAGGTTCCTTCTTGAACCTTCTCGGTCAAAGATCTAGATTCAGCTCCCTCTTTCAGGAGTTTTACTTCCTGTCGGAGGGACTCGACTCGGATTTTGGCTTTCGCCAAGTTACTAGATAGGTAAGCAATTAATTCTGCTAATTCAACTTTAGAGTAACCACTTACAGTTATTTTGCCGTCCTTCGAGATTGTGAGCTTTCCGTCATCCGGCTCCGATTCTGATCCAGTGTCGATTTCTTCCGAAGCAGTCAAGGCGAGCAAGTTCGATTGTGGAGCCTCTTCTTCTTCTTCGGAGGAAGACTCGTCCCGCATGGCTTGAAGGGCCTTCTTCCTTCTTGTCTTCTTGGCTTCTTTCAGATTAGGGCACTCCGATTTGTAGTGTCCCTTCTTGTTGCATTCATAGCAGGTTATGTTTGATTTAGTCTTAGATGGTTCAGCTGGATCTTCCTTCTTTCCGCTGACTTTTCTTCTGTTGGTCTGATGCTTCAGCTCCTTGTAATAGTCCCAGGCTAGCCGAACCAGCTTGGGTCGATCCCCTTATTTGCTGTCTTCTGATTCTGAGTCTGAATCAGACTCGGGTGCAGGTTGAGGCTTCTTCTTGGCCACCTTTCCTGTTTTTCCTACAAAAAAGGCAATACCTTTCTCGGCTAAGGTGTAGTTAGTCTGCTCATGTAATTCAAGTTTAGAAAATAATTCGTCTAATTTAATTTTAGAAACGTCCCTAGAAACTTTGTAAGCATCTACCATAGATGCCCACAAAGTATTTCTCGGGAAGGCGTTTAGGGTATACCTGATAAGGTCACGATTTTCTACCTTGTAACCGATTGTATGTAGACCGTTCATCAGCTCCTAGATCCTGGCGTGGAGCTGGGCTGCTGACTCACCTTCGATCATTTTGATGGTGTACAATTTGTTCACCAGAAGGTCCCTTTTGCTGATTCGGGTGTCGGAGGTTCCTTCGTGTAATTCGATCAACTTACTCCAGAGTTCCTTCGCACTGTTGAAGGGTCCCACCCGGTTCAGCCCTTCTTTCGTTAGTCCGCATTGGAGTGTCTGGGTCGCCTTTGCATCAGCCTCAATCTTCTTTTTCAGCGAGGCATCCCATTCTGTGTAAGGCTGTGCCACTCCTTCAGCATTCTTCGGGATTTCCAAACCAGATTGGATTATGATCCATATATCCACCTGAGTTTTCAGGTGGACTTCCATCCGACTCTTCCAGTAGGAGAAGTCTTCTCCACTAAAGAGTGGTGGTCTGGCTGTGCTGAATCCCTCTTGCATGGCCATTAAGATTTCTGAAATGACAAAAATAGAAAAAAAATCTTGTCCCAAGACTTGGTCTTGGATTAGTAGTGCGGGAATAAGATAATAGAAAAAAATGATCGAGTGGTGTTGCACCAACCTCGATTAACGAGAAAAATTCGAAAGAAAAAGAAATTAAAAAAATTCATAAAATCCGAAAAACTCCCAAATTGGTGATTGCACCAAATTTGAGCCACCCGCTCTGATACCACTTGTTGGATCGAGAAAAACGATAGAGAGGGGGGTGAATATCGTTAAAACATTTTTGGATAGAGAAGAGAGAAAATACGCAGCGGAAATAATTGAATGCACGCAAGAACACAAGGATTTTTACTTGGTTCGGAGTCGCGGTCGACTCCTACTCCAAGGCCCACGATCCTTGACCGTTTACTTTGGGCAATACTATAATTGTGCAAAACAGGTTTACAACTTGAGTACAGAAATATTGCAGTAAATGAAACTAGTTACACTTTTCGTTACCGACGTCCGATTTGGATCGTATTTCGGAGCAGAGGGACGTTGTCGGCGCTGGAATCTCGAAATCGGAGCTTGCCGGGGTGTAGCGCTTGAACGAAAAGCTTTGGAGCATTAGAAAACTGTGTTGTTGAAGCCTTGGGGTCGAGCCCCTTTTATAGTACTCTATCGGGCGCCTGATAGGTTGGGGGCGCCTGACACGTGCCTTTCGATCCGGGAATCCTTATCCGCGGGCTCGGTCAGCGCTTATCCTCCCCTCTTGGGCACCTGAGCTGATGGGGGCGCCAGTGACCTCACGGGCGCCTGATCCTCCTTGGTTCAGTGGCTACGCAGCTATGTTGTTGGTTTTGCCTTCACCCTTGGGCGCTCATATCCTTACGGGCGCCTGAGCCCATTCGGGCGCTTAGGCCCAGTGAAGAACCTTCACTTGCAGACGATCAGTCCTTCGACCCTGCAACTAAGGTTAGTCCCAAAAACAAGTCAAGTAGTAATTACAGCCGTAACTGTCTTGGTTCTGACTTCGGGTCTCCCAAATGGAACCCTAGGTCGAACCGACACCTACTGTTCCCTCGACGGGGAACGCGTCCTCACCTACTCCTCTCAGGAGAGTTTACCTTTTGCCAACCGGCTCCTCCGGTTGGACTTTTGCCCGATCCACCTGACCAGGTCTTCGTGCCTAACTTCCGGTCAGGTCTTCGGTGCCTAGCCCCTTGCCAGGACTTGGTGCCCAGTCCTCGACCAGGACTTCTTTGCCCGACTTCCGGTCGGGTCTTCTTGCCCAGTCCTTGACCAGGAATTCTTGCCTAGTGTACCTAGGGCTTCTTCCTATGCACTTAGTAAACAAATTAGAACACAATAACATCTTAACTCTTGAACCCTTTGCCATTTATCAAAACCCAGGTTTGACTTAGGTGCTGCCTGCACCAATAGAATCTCTATAGGGTTTTCTCTAACTTATCAAGTCTTGCCCTCAAGGCTTGATTTTCCCATTCTAGGCTTTTAACCCTAGAATCCACTGTTGGACTGGTGTCGTCGATAAAGGGGGGTGAATTTCGACCGTAAAAACCTTCGGGGACTTCGCAAAACTTTTCGGTTCGTTCTAAACACAAAGTTAGTAGCATAGCGGAAAACAGAAAGAAAGAACGAACAAACACAGTGCACACGGGATTTTTTACTTGGTTCCCAACCCCCCAGGGTTAGTACATCCAAGGTCTCCTTTCCGGACTTTTCGGAGGCTGAGAAACCCGTCTTATAGTGCACAAATTACAATGAAAAGAATAGATAAAATACATGCAGAATGTAAATTCAAACCGAACAAACTTTCCGGACTTTTGCTTAGCCTACGATACTCTCGGATCTCAAGACGTCCGACCCTCGACCCGTCTCTACTTCTATCCTTAGTCATCGCTCAGCTAAGTTGCTCAATCCCTCAGACCAAGACTTCGTGCCCAAACCCTAGGTCCAGGTCTTAGTGCCTAACTTCACTCATCAGGACTTTTGCCCAATTCCTCGAACCAGGTCTTCGTGCCCAACCCTTGGCCAGGACTTAGTGCTCAATTCCTCGAACTAGGACTTAGTGCCCAGCTTCACTCACCAGGTCTTAGTGCCCAGCTTCACTCATCAGGTCTTAGTGCCCAACTTCACTCACCAGGTCTTAGTGCCCAATTCATAGAACCAGGACTAAGTGCCTAGGTTAACTAGGACTTTTCTTCATTTTGTTACACCTTTCTTGACTAACCCTTCCCTTATTCAATGTATCACTAACTTAAGTATATTGTCAAACATTGAAACACTTAGAGGAGGACATCACTGATGCATCTTGCACCAACAATCTTCCCCTTTTTGATGTTTGACAATATCTTAAGTTAGAATGGATGAAAGGGCTAAACCTTGGGATAAAATGAAAAAAATTGATCTTTTGGGCAAAAAACTTCTAACTTCCGCTCACTCTCCCCCCTTTTTGAAAAGAAACATTTTGATTTTTTGATCCTTAGGTAAGAGAGAAAAAAAATTCTAACTTAAGCACACCTCTCCCCCTTTGTCATACAACAAAAATCACCAAAAATACTTGCACCAACTATGAAAATATTTGGTTCTTTTTGAAAATACTTAGTATAAATTTTTGAAATCATAGCATAAAACTAAGTACTTAAATTGCACCCAAAAAGAATTTCACTTTGAAAAGTATTTTGTATTTGTAGGAAAGTATTTTGAACTCAGAAAACTTCTCACTTAAAAAATATTGCTTTAGAAAAACTTTCATTTAGAAAAGATTTTTCAAAAGAGTTGTACTCATAGAAGGATTTTCACTTTAACAACTAGTGCACTTTGAGAAATATTGTAAAAGTTTTGTATTTTGAAAGATATTTTACACTTCAAGCATCAGTACTTTGAAAAATATTTGGAATTTGAAAAGTGTTTGTAACTTTTTTTTAAAAATATATTGAACCTTTTGAAATATGTAAGTACTTTTGAGATTTGACAAATGTAAGTACTTTTTGGAACATATTATGCATTTTCGAAAGATATAAGTACTTTTTGAAATATATTTTCGAAAAATATAATATTTTACTTGACTTGGATTCTTTTCTAGTCTGACACAATCCTAGGAAACCTTGTTAACTACAAGGACATTTCCTTAAGTGTCCTGGAAAATTTTTCAAATTCAAGAAAAATATTATCTCAAATTGATTCTATAAGTTTAAAAATATAAGTTTTTGACAATGATGATATTTAAAAAAATGATTTAAAATTATAGTATAGAAAAATTATGTTTTCAACAGAACTTAATAATGCAATTCTGAAAAAATATTATTAAGTTATTAAATAATTCTTTTAATTTGACCTCTCCCTAAACTTGATCCAGTCCTAGGAAGTTTGTTGACCACAAGTACCCTTCCTCTAAGTCTTTAGGGCTTAGTTCAGATCAAAGGAATTATCTAATAATTTCAAAATAGATAATTGCCAAAAAAAACTTTTCAGAAATTTTTCTTTTAACTCAGACTCCCCCTAAATTTGACACATCCTAGGAGTCCTTGTAGATCATGAAGTAGACCTTCCTCTATGTCTTTTAGGGTTTATCAAAATCAAATGAACAATAATTTTCAGGAAGATAAATTTCGAAACCACAATTTGAAAAGAAGATAATTTTTAAACAAGAGCTTTGAAAACATAGGTGATAGTGATTTAAAGCACCGTTTTCGAAAAGACATTTTGAAGTGATAATGATTTTTAAGCACCATTTTCGAAAGATAAAAAAACCAACAAAAACTCCCCCTGACACCAACACTGTTTGACTCTATCTAAGTGTCTTAAGGGACTTTAGTGTTCACCTAAGAGGCTTGTGTCTAATTGTGTAGGTCAAAGAATATTTCAAAGGAATATAATTTTTGAAAATCTATCATATATAATCAATCAGACAAGCATGAATTGCATAAAAACATTATTATGTTGAAACACTATTTTGAAAATATATTTTTAGAAAAATATTCTAACAATTTTGAAAAATATTTTTAAAAAATATTTTTCAATTTATTAGTCCTTAACATCTCATCCATTCTAGATGTCTCAATACAGCAAGCATGGTTGTCTTATGGGTGCATTGTGAGATGCTTGAATCATTTTTCTTAATTCATTGTTAACTCTAAGATTTAATTGAAACTTGTGTTAGATTCAAATTTATCAAATAGTAAAGTGAATTTGATTTTCGGTAATCGGCTTCCAGGTCTTGGCGAGGCACAGAGGCCTTCTTTGGCCGTAGCCTTATTGGAGCAACAACCCTTTCCTTGACAAAGTCTTTTATCGAAAATTCATTTTCAAATTACTTCTTGAAAAATTTTGGTCTAACTAGCTTAGGTTTTGGATCGGTAGCTTCGGCTAGTTCCACCAGACGGTTTCCCTAACGTACTATCATCTCACCTCCACCTAATACTAGGTTGATCAAGTTTCAATTATTATTTTTCCTATAACCATTCTAAATCATGCATAAAATTAAACGTGAATGACATGACATATATTTCAAGAAAATTGCATATGCATGGCATGACAGTTATGCATGAGTCGAACAAGTTAAATTATTTTACTTAAGTTTCTAATGATGTATCAAATTTCCGATTTAATACATATCATGTGAACCCGCGAATATGTCAACCCACTTTGACATATTTAATTTTGTTAAATTTATTGTTGTAGTTTGGGTATGATTTTATTTAATTTAAGTTATTTACGAGTTAGAGTTAAATTAAAAACAATTAATTGAAGTTAAGTTGATGTTGAAATAATTAAGGATTAATTAATGTTGAAATAATTAAAGATTAATTAAGGTTGAAATAAGTAAAGATTAATTAAAGTTGGAATAATTAAATATTAATTAATGTTGAAATAATTAAAGATTAATTAATGTTGAAATAATTAAAGATTAATTAATGTTGAAGTAATTAAAGATTAATTAAGGTTGGAATAATTAAGGTTGAAATGATTAATTACTAGTTGTGGGTTAAATTTCATCATTTTCATTATTTCGAAAACTTTTGACTCATCTACTATTTCTGCTTTATTCAATTTATCGAATTTTTCTAATAATTTTGATTTGTTTGACTTTTTGTGAACTTTATTAACTATAAACTTGATCTCAGAAAGTTCATTTTCCTCCTCATCCTCAAAATCACATCCTTCAATATCCTCAATGTACGTGGAGTAATTTAGGCCACTAGTTAATGTTTTGTAATAATCTTCAACATTATCTAAAATAATAATTAAACTATTATCTAAAAGAATTTCATCTTTATTATCCTTAGAATTATCAAAAATATTTTCAATTTTATCCTTACGATTTTTTGAAAAATCATCTTTATCCTCAGAAATATTTTTAATATTTTTAGGATTAATCTCACAATTTTCAGAGTTATCAGTAAGATTTTTAAATTTGATTTCAAAATTATCAGTGAAATTTTCAAATTTGAATTCAGAGTTATCAGTAAGATTTTCAAATTTGAATTCAGAATTATCTGATTTAATTTCAATATTATTTTCAGGATTATCAGATTTAATTTCAATATTATCTTCAGGATTATCAGATTCAATTTTAAAATTATCCCCAAGATTATCAGATTTAATTTCAAAATCATTCTCAAGATTATCAGATTTAATTTCAAAATTATCCTCAAGATTATCAGATTTTTCAGAATTTACAAAATTAATTCCAAAATTTACAGAATTAATATTATTAGAATTTACAGATTTAATTTCAGAATTTACTTTAGAAATTATAGAATTGACATTATAGATTACAAAGTTAATTTCTGATATTTTAGCATTATCTAAATTTTCTAACTGGTCATGCAAAATATTAATTTGACTATGCAGTAAATTTAACTTTTCAGAAAAATTATCAAAATTATCATGCAATTGTGCAGGAAGTTGAAAATTTCTAGGAATGTAAATTTTGCGTACCTTTGCCGGACACTTATTTTTGTAGTGTTCGTACCTTTCGCATTTAAAGCATTATACGTGACTTTTATCCCTCCGAACTCCGGGCGCTGGTGCCTCCTTTACTTCCGATGGGGTAGACCGAATCTTACGAGTAGGGCACTGATTTTTATAGTGCCCTCTCTCCCTACACTTGAAACATATTATGTGGAATTTAAAAATTGGCATTTAAAATAAAATATACCTGATTCACCCCTGGGCTCCCCCTCAACTCCTGGCGTCTTTGCTCCGTCGGCTGTTAGCCCGGTGAAGAGCGTCCAGGCTCTGATACTAATTGTTGGACCGGTGTCATCGATAGAGGGGGGTGAATATCGATCGTAAAAACCTTCGGGGACTTCGCAAAACTTTTCGATTCGTTCTGAACACAAATTTAGTAGCACAGCGGAAAACAGAAAGAAAGAACGAACAAACACAGTGCACACGGGATTTTTTTTACTTGATTTCCAACCCCCCCCCCCAGGGCTATATATCCAAAGCCTAAGCACGGGAACGCCCGTCCACTAATGGTCTCCTTTCCGGACTTTCTGGAGGCGGAGAAACTCGTCTTACAGTGCACAAATTACAATCAAAAGAATAGATAAAATACGTGCAGAATGTAAATTCAAACCGAACAAACAAGATTTGAACTCGACCGATCTGGACCTCCGAAGTGTCGCGCACTTCCTCCTGGAGCCTCCTGGTCGTAGAGCTTCGTCGTTAGCGCTTTGTCGTCACTTGGGAAACTTAGAATGGTTTCGGAAAGTTGTGTTCTGAGCTGAGGGGTCGAAGCCCCTTTTATAGTCTTCATTAGGGCGCCTGTGATCACTGGGGCGCCTCAAAGGGCTTGGTCAAAGCTTATCTCCGCATCGAACTCGCTGCAGCAGATGAACCTCTTGACCAGGGTGCCATGGACCTCCCAGGCGTCTCATTGAACTTAGTCAAAGCTTATCTCTGCTTCGAACATGCAACAGCAGATACAGCTTTCAACCAGGGCGCCTGTATCATATGGGGCGCCTGAATGAAAGCTTGGTTTGCCTCCTTTCATTGAGGCACCCTAGCTGATGGGGCGCCTGAATGAAAGCCTAGTTTGCCTCCATTCATTGAGGCACCCTGGCTGATGGGGGCGCCTAGCAGCCTGGGTTCCAATCGCGTTGTGTGTTGTTTGCTTGCTTTGTCTTCCATTCTAGGTACCTGCAAGATACACAAATACAAAGCAAACACATATACAACCTTAGCCTTAATGAAATGGTTCTGACTTGGATTTCCGTGAAACCCTAGGTTGAACCGACGCAAGTTCCCACCCCCGGGAACGCGCCTTTCACCTACTCCTCTCAGGAGGCGATTGCCACCCAGTCCATTCGGGTGGACTTTTGCTTAGCCTTCGATACTCTCGGATCTCAAGACGTCCGACCCTCGACCCGTCTCTACTTCTGTCCTTAGTCATCGCTCAGCTAAGTTGCTCGATCCCTCGGACCAAGACTTCGAGCCCAAACCCTAGGTCCAGGTCTTAGTGCCTAACTTCACTCATCAGGACTTTTGC
Source organism: Boesenbergia rotunda (assembly GCA_024364735.1). Classification (NCBI taxonomy): domain Eukaryota; kingdom Viridiplantae; phylum Streptophyta; class Magnoliopsida; order Zingiberales; family Zingiberaceae; genus Boesenbergia; species Boesenbergia rotunda. The sequence goes on along the minus strand of JAGFNQ010001409.1, from coordinate 62,149 downwards.
CCAATTCCTCGAGCCAGGTCTTCGTGCCCAACCCTTGGCCAGGACTTAGTGCTCAATTCCTCGAACCAGGACTTAGTGCCCAGCTTCACTCACCAGGTCTTAGTGCCCAGCTTCACTCACCAGGTCTTAGTGCCCAATTCTTAGAACCAGGACTTAGTGCCTGGGTTAACTAGGGCTTTTCTTCACTTTGTTACACCTTTCTTGACTAACCCTTCCCTTGTTCAATGTATCACTGACTTAAGTATATTGTTAAACATTGAAATACTTAGAGGAGGACATCACTGATGCATCTTGCACCAACATTCACATGTCCACCTTGGACATTCCTAGACCTACATATCTTCCTAGGCATATGTCTCCCCTTCTTAGGATTAATGTCTTGATCCTTAGGTCTAATGGTCTTAGATTTATCATGATGCATGACCTTTCTAGGGTTTTGATCTACCTTGTTAACCTTATTCCTTTTATTATATCTAAATCCATGATTATGCACAAGCAAGCATTTTTCATTATTTCTAGCACACATAGATGAATTTGAAACATGCTTAAGCTTAGAATTAGGGATTACCTCCCTTACTCTTGGAGCTCCCCCTTGATGTGAGCTTCTTTTCTTTTCCTTCTTCTCCCATCTTCTCAAGTGCTCCATTTTCTTTAGCTTTCCTTTTCTCAGACACTTGGTATTATAGTGCCCTATCTCTCCACATGTGAAGCATCTAATTTTCTTTCTCTTCTCTTGGGCTTCTTCATTCCTACAACCCATGTTAGATTTAGAAGAAATTGAAATGGGTTTAGGGGTTACCTCCTTTTTACCTAGTGGACACTTATCCTTGTAGTGTCCCTTTTGATTGCACCCAAAGCATACTATGTGGTCTTTTGTCCTTGCTTTGGTGGAGGTAGGAGCTTCTACTTGCTCCGGTATTGATGAGGGTCTCTTCTCCCCCTCAATCCTTGAAGTGGAAACCTCTTCTTCTTCTCTTGAGAAAGTGGATGATCCTTCACTTGACGAGATTGACAATTCTTTTTCTTTTTCTTTTTCTTGAACCATTTGACTTATCTCCTTGGGCTCTTGAGCTTGTGTAGGGTTTTCATGAAATTCTTCTATCTTGTTCGATAGCTCATTTGCATTGTGATACTCTCCTACACCACTTAACACATTAGTAGGCAAAATGTTAATTAATACCGAAATTACCTTCTCATTTGTCCTTGATTGACTTTGTTGCTCTTTAGTCCAAGATCTAGGTCTAAGTCTTTTCCCATGCTTGTCTCTTGGAATTTCAAATGGCTCTTCTATAATCATTATGTACTCCCAATCCATGCCAAACTAAGTCTTCATTCGCATCCTCCAATAATCAAAATCTTCATGATCGTAGGGAGGTGGAGTGTTGATGTCATCCCCCAACTTGTCTCCCATCATTCTTCTCCTCTAGCTTGTGCTCTTTTGGCTGTTATTCCAACGAGAGCGGACCTTCGCTGTGATACCACTTGTTAGATCATTGTCATCTTGCTAGAGGGGGTTGAATAGCAATTTTCGATTCGTTCTTCCTACAAGGTTAGCGTGCGCAAGCGGAAAAAAATAATAATACAATCAAACAACGCTAACACAAACCTATTTACGTGGTTCGGAGATGACGCTCCTACTCCACGACAGTCCGTAAGGTGGATGATCCCTCGATCCTTCGGCGGATCACTCCCCGGATGCCCTCCGACTAGCTCGTGTGGCTCCTTGTAGGTGGAGAAACCTCGCCACAAACTTGGACACACTTTCTGAGCACAAGGACTACTAATGAGCTCTAACCAAGCTCATTTCATCGATAGGTCTCAGCCCAAACTGAGTTTTTTTAAATAGAACTCAAAGCTGGAAAACACCCTACCAGTCGACTGCCCCCAGGGCAGTCAACTGGTCCCACTGAAAATCGACTATGGCAGCTCAACGTTCGAATTTTCAGCCAACACTACCAGTCACTACCAGTCGACTGCTCCCAGACCAGTTGACTGGTCCATGGTCGACTACCTTCTGTGAGTTTCAGTCAACTGCCCTTGGGGCAGTCGACTGGTCCACCCTCACACCTAAGGTTTCCCTTCCCAAGTACACTTCTCTCAGCACTTGAACCCTAAGATTCCCCAAGTACAATCACACATCACTCAGACCCTCACAACTCAACTGACTCTTCACCAACAGCCTCGATCTGCTGCCTTTGCGCCCTCTTCATCTTTGGCTCCCGTCCCTCAGATGCGCACATAAGCCTCCAGCTTGCCTTCATGTCATCCTTCACGCATGCCTCGAAGTCCGCGCCCCTCGGCTCATCGTCCCTGCTATCCATGGTCCCTCGGGTGCACGCAAGCCCACGGCTTGCCTCCATGCCACCCTTCACCGTACCCGAAACCGTCCAGCTAAGTCAATATGTGTAACCTGCATTCCTGCACACTCCAATACACATATCAAAACACAAGGATAAACCTGACGTAAACTCTTTGCCCAAACATCAAAACACATGGTCACTCCAGACCATAGATTGCCCCAATAAAGGTCACCCAATAGTTGACCTTGAAGATCAGTTGAAGAATCACTAAAAAGTCTGATTAAGGTGCCTCAGTTGTTGAGGATGCCTCAGATGAACAGTACCCGAGGCACCCTCAATGTGAGCTGAGGCATCTTCCTTGTAAACTGAGATGCCTCAAATGAACAGTAGTCGTTAGGCTACCATTGTTGCATGGATAAACTTCTATCCAACTGAGGCGCTTTGAAGCCATGTCAGCACGATGGCAACTTACTCCAGTGGGCTATAAATAGCACCCTGGAAGCTAGGTGTAAAGTACAACAATCGTAATTCATCTTCTTACTCTTTTCTGAGCTTTCAAAGACAAGTAAGAGGCTTCTCCGCCTTCAACGAAAGAGAATTTCTAATCAAGCTTCAACTGTCTTAGATTAGCAATCTCCCCGATTGCAACCAAGTAAATCTTAGTCTCTTACCTAATATAGTTTGTTATTTATGTTTATTTTTATTGTTGAATTAATTGTGCATCCTGTAAGTATCCCAGGTTGGTTTTGATATGATCAACCAATTTAAGTTAGGTCCTGGTGTATTTAATGTTGGTGCAGGCAGCACCTAGGTCGAACCTAGGTTTTGATAATGGCAAAGGGTTCAAGAGTTAAGATGTTATTGTGTTCTAATGTGCTTACTAAGTGTGCAAGAAGAAGCCCTAGGTACACTAGGCAAGAAGTCCTGGCAAAGGGCTGGGCAAAGAAGTCCTGGTCAAGGACTAGACAAGAAGACCTGACCGGAAGTCGGGCAAAGAAGTCCTGGTCGAGGACTGGGCACGAAGTCCTGGCAAGGGGCTAGGCACCGAAGACCTGACCGGAAGTTAGGCACGAAGACCTGGTCAGGTGGATCGGGCAAAAGTCCAACCGGAGGAGCCGGTTGGCAAAAGGTAAACTCTCCTGAGAGGAGTAGGTGAGGACGCATTCCCCGTCGAGGGAACAGTAGGCGTCGGTTCGACCTAGGGTTCCATTTGGGAGACCCAAAGTCAGAACCAAGACAGTTACGACTGTAATTACTACTTGACTTATTTTTGGGACTAACTTTAGTTGCAGGGTCGAAGGACTGATCATCTGCAAGTGAAGGTTCTTCACTGGGCCTAGGCGCCCGAATGGTGACAAGCGCCCGAGTGGGCTCAGGCGCCCGTAAGGATACGGGCGCCCAAGGGTGAATGCAAAAACCAAAAACCAGCTGCGAAGCCACTGAACCAAGGCGGATCAGGCGCCCGTGAGCTCACGGGCGCCCCCATCAGCTCAGGCGCCCAAGAGGGGAGGATAAGCGCTGACCGAGCCCATGGATAAGGATTCCCGAATCGAAGGGCACGTGTCAGGCACGCCCAACCCATCAGGCGCCCGATGGAGTACTATAAAAGGGGCTCGACCCCAAGGCTTCAACAACACAGTTTTCATACGCTCCAAAGCTTTTCGTTCAAGCGCTACGCCCCGACAAACTCCGATTTCGAGATTCTAGAACCCACGATGTCCCTCTGCTCTGAAATACGATCCACATCGGGCGTCGGTAACGAAAAGTGTAGCTGATTTCATTTCCTGCAATATTTCTGTACTCAAATTGTAAACTTGTTTTGCGCGATTATAGTATTGCCCAAAGTAAATGGTCAAGGACCGTGAGCCTTGGAGTAGGAGCCGACCGCGACTCCAAACCAAGTAAAAACTACTTGTGTTCCTGTGTGATTGTTTTATTTCCGCTGCACGTTTTCTCTTTCCTTAATCCGAAAAAAATTTTAACGATATTCACCCCCCCCCCCTCTATCGTTTTTCTCGATCCAACAAGTGGTATCAGAGCGGGTGGCTCAAATTTGGTGCAACCACCAATTTGAGAATTTTTTCGAATTTTACGAAATTTTCGATTTCATTTTTTTTGAATTTTTCTCGTTCATCGAGGTTGGTGCAACACCACTCGATCGTTTCTTTTTTTTAATTATCTTATTCCCGCACTACTAATCCAAGACCAAGTCTTGAGACAAGATTTTTTTGTTTTTGTCATTTCAGAAATCCTAATGGTCATGCAAGAAGGTTTCAGCACAGCCAGACCACCACTCTTCAGTGGAGAAGACTTCTCCTACTGGAAGAGTCGGATGGAGGTCCACCTAAAAACTCAGGTGGACATGTGGATCATAATCCAATCTGGTTTGGAAATCCCGAAGAATGCTGAAGGAGTGGCACAGCCTTACACAGAATGGGATGTCTCGCTGAAAAAGAAAATTGAGGCGGACGCAAAGGAGACCCAAACACTCCAATGCGGACTAACCAAAGAAGAGCTGAACCGGATGGGACCCTTCAACAGTGCAAAGGAACTCTGGAGTAAGTTGATCGAATTGCACGAAGGAACCTCCGACACCCGAATCAGCAAGCGGGACCTACTGCTGAACAAGTTGTACACCATCGAAATGAACGAAGGTGAGTCGGCAGCCCAGCTCCACGCCAGAATCCAGGAGCTGATGAACGGTCTACATACAATTGGTCACAAGGTAGAAAACCGTGACCTTATCAGGTATACCCTAAACGCCTTCCCGAGAAATACTTTGTGGGCATCTATGGTAGATGCTTACAAAGTTTTCAAGGGAGCTTTCCAAAATTAAATTAGACGAGTTATTTTCTGAACTTGAATTACATGAGCAGACTAACTGCACCTTAGCCGAGAAAGGCATTGCTTTTGTTGCAGGCAAAACAGGAAAGGTGGTCAAGAAGAAGCCTCAACCTGCACCCGAGCCTGACTCAGACTCAGACTCAGAAGACAGCGAAGGGGATCGACCCAAGCTGGTTCGGCTAGCCCGGGACTACTATAAGGAGCTGAAGCATCAGACCAACAAAAGAAAAGCCAGTCAAAAGAAGGAAGATCCAGCTGAACCATCTAAAACCAAATCAAACGTAACCTGCTACAAGTGCAACAAGAAGGGACACTATAAATCAGAGTGCCCCAATCTAAAAGAAGCCAACAAGACAAGAAGGAAGAAGGCCCTTCAAGCAACTTGGGATGAGTCTTCCTCCAAAGAAGAAGAAGAGGCCCCACAATCGAACCTACTCGCCTTGACTGCTTCGGAAGAGATTGACACCGGATCAGAATGGGAGCCGGACGACAGAAAGCTCACAATTTCGGAGGACGGCAAAATCACTGTAAGTGGTTACTCTAAAGTTGAATTAACAGAATTAATTGCTTATCTATCTAATAACTTGGCAAAAGCCAAAATCGAGTCGAGTCCCTCCGACAGGAAGTAAAACTCCTGAAAGAGGGAGCTGACTCTAGATCTTTAACTGAGAAGGTTCAAGAAGGAACCTCTACTCAAGTTGAAAAGCTTGAGAAAGAGAACTCCTCCTTGAAAACTCAAGTCAAGGACCTTAGAGCAGCCTTAGAACGATTCACTTCGGGTTAGGGTATCGAACCAAGGCTAGACATGATCCTTGGAAAACAGAAGTCCATTCTAAATCGATCCGGGTTAGGGTATCGAACCAAGGCTAGACAAAGGTCATACTATGCTGTACTGAATCAATCTAGACCCAAAGTTCAAGCATGGGTACCCAAACTTTGCCTGAGCAACCAAGCTGAACCAAACCAATATTGGATCCCCAAGGACAAGATTCATATCTTGCCTAATCACTACCGTGGCTTTAGTCCAGGGGGAGCCAACTTAAAAACCATTTTTATAGTTAAATAAATTCTTTTTCTTATTGTAAAATTGCATGTTTGCTTGTTTATTTACTTTATGCAATTTACCATGCTTAGACCTAGGACTGATTAGATTAAGGACTAAAATGATTAACTAAAATTTGAACAACCTAGTATTGGGTGGAGGTGAGATGATAGTACATTAGGGAAGCCATGTTGGCGGAACTAGCCGAAGCTACCGATCCAAGACCCAAACTAGTTAGACCAAAATCTTTCAAGGAGTAACTTGAAGATGAATTTATAATAAAAGGCTTTGTCAAGGAAAGGGTTGATGATCCAATAAGGCTACGGCCAAAGAAGGCCTAGTGCCTCGCCAAGACCTGGAAGTCGATTATTAAAAACCAAATTCACTTTACTATTGTCAGATTTAAATCTAACACAGATTTTAATTAATCCTAGATTCAACCATGTTTTTTTAAATTTAAAACATAATAAGTTGGGTTTAAAATTAATTTAACTTTTCAAAATTAATCATGGTTTTTCAAAATAAATTTCTTACTTTTATTAAAACCTACCTCACAAAACCCATAAGGTTAACGTGATTGATAACTCTAGATTGGGTGAGAAGGTTAGGATCTAATTAAAATCCATCTGTTTTTTGAATCATGCAAATTAGAGCTTAATTGACCTAATTGTTAGTTAATCAAAAGAGTCAAACCGGGTCAAAACAGTCAAACCAATCAATAGTCAAACTGCTATCAGATCAGGCGCCCATGACCTGTCGGGCGCCCCCAGCTTTTCCTTCGACCGAGACAGCAAAAGCTGTCGACCCTACCCATCTGACCCGGGTGCCCGTGACCTATCGAGCGCCCAAGTCTTTCTCTTCAGCCAAGGCAATCAATTCTGCCAAAAGCCTGCCGTCTGACCCGGGCGTCCATGACCTTACGGGCGCCCTAATGAACTCGGGCGCCCGTGACCTATCGGGCGCCCGTATAACACTATATAAGGAGCATGGCTCCTTCGACTTCCCCCACACCAAAATCAAAACTCTCCTTCACTCCTCTTCTTCTCAAGGTGCCCGGACGCTCCTTTCTCGCGCTCTACTTCAAAAATGTCACCCCGATATCAATTTAATTATGCATTTTCAAGTAATTTTCCTTATTTATGTCATTTATTAAATGCATCATTTTTCTTTTATATACTTAGAAAACGACGTGTCTCTCAACCCAACCCTGTGGCCGAACCTAGCCTCGACCCGAGGTTTCCCAACCTAGAATTGTTTAATAAATTTGCCCAAACAACTTACAAGCCTATTAAGACTAGTTTTTTGAATAGACAATTCTTCACCCAATCCTGTCCCTTGGCAATGGACGCAATCAACTTTTACCAACTAGACCACCTAGTTTTCTATACACATCCGGTAAACTCAACTCTATGTGCAGAGTTTTATAACAACCTTGTCAAGATTGATGATCTACTCTTTACTACCACAGTACAAGGCACTCCCCTGACCATTTCTCCGACTTTGTTCAATCGATTTCTTGGACTTCGACAGTCGCAATCTACTTTCTCTTGTTATCCTCCGGCAGACCCTCCCTTCGCACCCTCATATTCGCACATTACTTTAGATACTCTCTACTCTTATTTCTTCGGAGATGTGCAAAACCCTTTAGCTCAGCGATTTCAATCGTTAGACCTCCGAGTTCAGGATTATGTCCTTTATCGAGTGATAATTCACTGTGTTCTCCCACTTACCACTCGAGATGTCGTGACTATGCGGCCGTTTCACACTTTCTTACTCTATGCCATGATTCATCATCTTGACATCGACATAGGTGTTGAGGCAATCTGTGGTCCGGAGTGACCAAGTATTTTGATGTTTAGGCAAAAGGTTTAAGTTAAGTTTACCATTTTATCTCATATGTGTATGTTAAGTATGCAGGATGTACAGGTTACACATATGGATTTGATTGGACGACCTCAGTACGGTGAAGGGTGGCATGGAGACAAGCTAGAGGCTTGTGTGCACCCGAGGGACCTTGGAGAGCAGGGACGATCAACTGATAGGCACCGACTTCGAGGCATGCGTGAAGGATGGCATGGAGGCAAGCTGGAGGCTTGCGTGCATCCGAGGGACGGGAGCCGAAGATGAAGAGGGCGCGAAGGCGATAGTCGAGGCTGCGGATGAGGAGTCAGTCGAGTCATGAGGATACGAGTGTTGTGTGATTGTACTCGGGAAATCCTAGGGTTTGAGTGCGGAGTGGAATGTACTCAGGAAGGGTAACCTTAGGTGGGTGAGTAGACCAGTCGACTGGCCTGGGGGCAGTCGACTGATGGAACTCACAGTAAGGTCTCAGCTCTGGGACCAGTCGACTGCCCTGGGGGCAGTCGACTGGTAGGTGGCTGGTGAGTTGGCTGAGAATTCGAACGTTGGGGTGCAACGGTCGAATTTCAGTGGCACCAGTCGACTGTCCTAGGGGCAGTCGACTGGTAGCGAGGGTTTTAGCCCGAGTCCTATTTAAAGAGGACTTCGTGGTGGCTAAGATCCTTGACGAAACAAGCTTGGTTAAGGCTTGTTAGTAGTCTTTTGAGTCCAGATCGTGTCAAGGTGTTGTGGCGAGGCTTCTCCACCCACAAGAAGCGATAAGGACTAGCCGGAGGTTATCCGGGAAGTGATCCACCGACGGATTCTTGGATTAGTCACCCGTCCGGGGTGGATACCAAGTAAATTTCTGTTGTTAGCATTGTTTATTGTCTTTTGCATATTATTGTTTCCGCTGCGCTAACAACCTTGTAGAGATACGACCGAACAAATCGCTATTCACCCCCCCCCCCTCTAGCGGACGTTTTCGATCTATCAATAGGTCTTCACATATTTCGTACTATCATTTACGCCTCGAGCATATCCACACACGATCGAGTTCGTACGCCTTACTGCCATGTCATCACCGCTCTTCTTCACCACCACGGTCGCGACATTACTACCGGAGAGATTATTTCGATGACCGAGTTCGATGAGATAGGGATTAGGAACTTTTCCTTAGCGGGGATAGATGTAAATGCCACGCGGGTACTATCATGGAGATGAGAGAGAGCCAGACGATAGGACGACTCCGACGAGGAGGTGGAGGTAGGCGTAGCTGATCTCGCAGCCGAGATCAATGAGCACCTACAGGAGCCTCCACCTCTGACCACTGATCAGTGCATCACACTGCTGCAGACGAAGGTACACAGCCTTAGGGAGGAAATGGAGGCCCATCATACAGAGTATATGGAGGCAAATGAGGCACATTACATGGAGTATATGAACACCCTCAGAGCCGATCGAGAGACTAACGATGCACGATATAATGAAATGATGTCGTTATTCCGATCTTGGTAGCCTAGCTCATCTGATCATCCTGGCCCTTCCTCCTAGTTCAGATTGATATTTTAAGATGTACCCTTGACTATTTTGCTACCCCTACTGAGTCGGGTTGACATGTATTTGACTTGTACTTGACTGGCACTTGACTTTATTTTGATTTCTTTGATCTATACACCTATCTCAGTGATTACTTGCCATTTTAATTAGCATGCTTAATCAATTGTGAGGTTATGCTTGGTAGAATAGGAATGCTCTAATTATGTTTCTTTTCAAAAACTGTTTTATTTCTTATTTTAATTTGCAAAATCATTTCTTTATTTATTTAAAATAATTTTTCGACTTAGTTTTTTCAAAACTTACCCCCTTCAAAACTAGGGCTTTTTCGCAAATGGATTTAGTCTAGGCCCTAACCCTAGAACTGTATGCACCTATAGATCTAGAAGACAACATCTCACAAGCACCTTAGGGTACTTTTGTTTGATAACCTAGACTGGGTTGAGATGCTTAGGTCTATGCCTTGATTCAAGATGCTTTAAGTCAGTGCATCTGCAGTAATTGGGGCTATAAATACAAATTAAACAGTAATCAGGTTAAGTGTCAAGCTTAGAAAATCTAACTTGATCAAATCACTTAACTTGACTAACCTTAGCGAAAGCTACTGTTTATAACAGTTAGTAAGTAGCTAACTGGGTTAGACAGGACCCAAAAGAGGAAATTCAAATTGATTTGGGTCAGTTTAAACTTAGAATTGGTTCAGTACAGCACCTTACTTTGATTACTCATTTTTCCTGCTATATTTTTTTTTATATATGGCAAAGGGGGAGAGATCGGAAAGGAGAGAAAAGGAGGCTTTAAAAGTTAAATTTTTTCAAAATTCAAAAACTTTTATCTCCTTTTTCAAAAAGTAAAGTTTTATAAGTACTTAAGTTCCTTTTTTTGAATGTCAATTGTTTTTTGTTTTCAAAAATTATTCTAAGTACTTACTCAAAATATTTTTTTCTGAAAAATTTTTCTAAGTTATAAACTCAAAATTTTGCTTGAAAATTTCTCTAAGTATTAAAACTTCAAAATCAGTGTAGAAAATTTTTAAAGTGCAAAAACAAATTATTTTTAAGTACTTAACTCAAAAGTGTTTTCGAAATTATTTTTAAGTACTTACTCTAAAATTTTTTTGGTGGAAAATTTTCTAAGTGTGTTGAAAATTTTCTAAGTACTAAATATGTTGAAAAATTTTCTAAGTGTCCAACTCAAAATATTTTGGAAAATTTTTCTGACTTTAAAATCCCATTTTGAATATTTTTCTAAGTATGGAAAATCTGAAAAACTTTTCAAACAAAGACTTAGAAACTATTTCAAAAACCCTACGAATGTTTGAAAAACTCAGGGGGAGATTTCTTCTAGGGGGAGGAAATTAAAATTGATCTTTACCTATCTTTCTGTTGTTTAACTAAACTTTTTGAACCAAATTGTCATAAATCAAAAAGGGGGAGATTGTTAGTGCAGGCAGTACCTAAGTCAAACCTGGGTTTTGATCATGGCAAAGGGTTCAAGAGTTAAGATGTTATTGTGTTCTAATGTGCTTACTAAGTGTGCAGAAAGAAGCCCTAGGTACACTAGGCAAGAAGTCCTGGGAAAGGGTTGGGCAAAGAAGTCCTAGTCAAGGACTGGGCAAGAAGACCTGACCGGAAGTCGGGCAAAGAAGTCCTGGTCGAGGACTGGGCACGAAGTCCTGGCAAGGGGCTGGGCACCGAAGCCCTGACCGAAAGTTGGGCATGAAGACCTGGTCAGGTGGATCGGGCGAAAGTCCAACCGGAGGAGCCGGTTGGCAAAAGGTAAACTCTCCTGAGAGGAGTAGGTGAGGACGCGTTCCCCGTCGAGGGAACAGTAGGCATCGGTTCGACCTAGGGTTCCATTTGAGAGACCCGAAGTCAAAACCAAGACAGTTACGGCTGTAATTACTACTTGTCTTGTTTTTGGGGCTAATCATAGTTGCAGGGTCGAAGGACTGATCGTCTGCAAGTGAAGGTTCTTCACTGGGCCTAGGCGCCCGAATGGTGACAGGCGCCCGTAAGGATACGGGCGCCCAAGGGTGAAGGCAAAAACCAAAAACCAGCTGCGAAGCCACTGAACCAAGGCGGATCAGGTGCCCGTGAGCTCACGAGCGCCCCCATCAGTTCAGGCGCCCAAGAGGGGAGGATAAGTGCTGACCGAGCCCACGGATAAGGATTCCCGGATCGAAGGGCACGTGTCAGGCACCCCCAACCCATCAGGCGCCCGATGGAGTACTATAAAAGGGGCTCGACCCCAAGGCTTCAACAACACAGTTTTCATACGCTCCAAAGCTTTTCGTTCAAGCGCTACGCCCCGGCAAACTCCGATTTCGAGATTCCAGCGCCCACGACTTCCCTCTGCTCTGAAATACGATCCACAGCGGACGTCGGTAACGAAAAGTGTAACTGATTTCATTTCCTGCAATATTTCTGTACTCAAATTGTAAACTTGTTTTGCGCGATTATAGTATTGCCCAAAGTAAACGGTCAAGGACCGTGGGCCTTGGTGTAGGAGCCAATCGCGACTCCGAACCAAGTAAAAACTACTTGTGTTCCTGAGTGATTATTTTATTTCTGCTACGCGTTTTCTCTTTCCTTAATCCGAAAAAGATTTTAATGATATTCACCCCCTTATCGTTTTTCTCGATCCAACATTTAATCCCTGTGTCTAACTGTACAGGAACTTTGGAGCGCCGGAAGTCGAGCGGAAGATGCAGCGATCGTGAAGGATGGCACGGAAAGGGAGCCGACGGGCTTGATGCATCCGAGGGATGCGGAGCTTTGCGGAAGAGTACGCCGGTGGAATGAGAAGGACGTGCGCGACGTTCGAGGGACGAGAAGCTGAGGGAAGGGCGCTCGATGGGTGAAAGGCCAGAGTCGGGTTCGGGTGAACTTAACTTCAGCTGGCCAGAAATCACCCAAGAAGACCAGAAGACAGGCTAGAGAAAAACAGCCACTATCGGGCTCCCATGAGCACACGGGCGCCTGGTCTATCGAGCGCCTGAGCACTCAAGCGCCCCTGTGCTATCAGGCGCCCGAGAGGCTAAGTTTTAGTCATTTACGAACGTTGCTTTCTGGATAAGCATCAGGCCACGTGTTAGGCGCCCAAGAGCTCTCAGGCGCATTACAACTGCCATGTCAGTAAACGGATAATTCCTACCGAAGCTATAAATAGACCCCTAAAGCTCAGTTTATTTCATTCATTGTATTTCAAGCATTAGCGAACAAATTTAGAATAGTTTCTCTTTCCTTTTCTAAACTTTCCATGTGTTAGAGGCTTCTCTGTTCGAATGAGTTATATTCAGGAGAATCGACCCATATTTAACCTTGGATTAGCAACCTCCCCGGTTGCAAACCAAGTAAATTCGGTAGCCTCATTATTTAGTATTTGCTTTATTTATTTATGATATTTGTGTCCTAACTAATATCTTTGTTAAGAAAAAACAAGAGATAGAGTTTACTTTTTCAAGGGCAATTCACCCCCCCCCCTCTTGCCGACCTTCGATCACTCTCAATTGGTATCAGATTAAGGACGCTCCAGAAGGACTAACCGCTGTCTGAAGCAACAATAAAATGGTCGGACCAATTATCTATCCGCCAAAGTTCGAGGGGGAGTTTGCAAGTTGGAAGCGCAACATGCAGGTTTTTTTCAAAACTGATTTTGATTTAATTTTAATAATGAAAAATGATTTTGTAGCTCCAAAGGATGCCAACAACAAACCCAAAGATGAAAAATGGACCAAGAAAGAACAGACTAACTTTGTGGCGAACGAAAAAGTAGAATACCATCTGCTAACTGTACTCCCTGCGCAAAAAGTCAACCGAGTCGGTGTTAGTGATATGAGAGAAGTGTCCTAAGGCAATCGCCTTATGATTGTAATAATTTATTCTAATAAATGAATATTCACTATTTGAGTATACATGTTTGTGTATTTGATTGAGATCTTAAACTCATTTACTGAATGTCCGCAATACAATTCACAGTATGAGAGAATTTGTGATGAATTCACAACTAGTGATTATCTCTACATGTGCAATTATGAAGTATTGAAATTGTCCCTAGTCGATGAATTGATAAATACGTACACTATCAATTCTGTTGAGACTAGCATGGGTTATTCTCTAATCAGCTGATTCTCACTGGCTGGTGACATTGAGATGTCCGGAGATAAACATGAATGCTAGTTAAGGGAACTAGTTCATTGGAGTGACTGACTGTAAAACTTCATATGGTAGTCTACATATAGATATGTCAGTGAAGTTCTTACTGCAGCTTAAGTGCGATGTTCCTTTGACTTGCGGTGTTCAAGTCATCTTGGTCATGGAGACTTATACTTTGACATCTTAAGCAAGCATCTCCAAGGAGGTGTGGACCCAGGATGATTGGGTATAAGCCGAAGTGCCCGAAGATGTTTGAACAGCCTACAAAGGATTCACCACTCCTTGCGAGGAGATGTATACTCGAGGCCTATCGTCGGATTGTTACTCGAAGCCTCTGGCCAGAGCATGACATGTTCAGAGTATGAGGCTCTTAAATACATGAGAGTAATTAGAATCCGTAGGATGAGAAAACGTTACTTGGGCTAGGTGTGACGTAGTCAGCCTAGTGGGGACTGACACACATAGACCATGTCCTGAACCAAGTGGGTATAAGATGATGAAAGGAATGGGGCACGATTCATTATAGCTGCTGAAAGGTTTCAGAATTGTTTCTGAGGTCAACCGTTAATCTTTCGATTAATTGGGGATCATGATGTACTACTAGGTGTCACTCATGATCGTTCTATAATTAATTGATTAATTATAGACGGCCAACATAAATTGAAAGCCTATTTAGTCACACGCACTACGAGTAATCCGAGTGATTTAAAACGAGTTAAAAATTAGATTTTCCAATCAAGAGAGATTAAGTTTGGTTGAGCCAAACGATAAGTCGAATCTGAATTTTTCAGAGACGCATCGGAAGCGTAAAATGGCTAAGTCTTTTGAAGACTTAATAGATGAATTAAATAAGTTTAATTCATTGGGGCTTGGCTTGGATGGGCCGGCCAAAGAGGGCCTCCATCATTTTTGCTTAGCCGACCACAACAAAGGGAGAGAACCATGTTTTTGGTTCAATTTATAAAATAAACCAAGTGTGGTTTGTTTTATAAAATTATGGATGATATAAATTTTTATATAATAAACCATGGTTTGGTTTATTTTTCATGGAAATTAAAATGAACCATGGATTGGTTTATTTTATCAATCATGGATTGATTTACTATGATAAGGAAATTTATTCCATAGGAGAGAAGATTTTTATCATGAATTAAAATATAATTTTAACCATGATATAAAATCAAACTTGGCATGATGGAATAAGTTATTCCATATTTGAGAGGCTTGATGGTTGAGAGGCCACTATATAAAGGACCCAAGGCAAGGCTTGGGTGTGAATCGTAGAGGTGAAGGCATAGGCTCTCTCCCTCTCTTTCTCTCCTTCTCTTCTCCCCTTCTTGCCGTGCGCCAACCAGCCTCTTCTTTTGCTTCGTCGGAATTTTGATTCCGGCCATCCTTTTGTGGTTAGTCTCCCGACTTCTCTCTTGGTTTTTCTTGTCGCGTTCTCGGAGAATCTAGTAGTTCTCGAGAACACGAAACTCGTGGCTTTGCGAAGTCATCCCGAAGATACTCGGTGTGGACGCGAATAGAGGCGGAGCTTCCAAGGGACGCTTACGGTTGGATCTCGTCCCTTCCTTCGAGTTACGCGAGGTAATACGTAAATTAGTTTATGTTTCTGCAAAATTTTAAATATATGATCATGTCTACACAAGATAAAATTGTATGTTTAGATGTGTGGTTAAATAATTTGAGAAATTATTTATGCTAAACCTTCCGCTGCACGTAATTAATTTTAAAATTACGAACCCGCATCCATGTCAACATGCACCCGGTCCCAACAGTGGTATCAGAGCCGAGGTTTGTGTTCGACATAATCATATAATTGTTTTGCGGAAAGCTTTCTCATGATCTCAATTTTGGAAAATTTTCCAATTATGGAAACTTTCCAATTATGGTAAATTTTTTATTTAGGAATTTCAAAGTTTGGAAATCCTCATGAAATTTTGCAGACTTTTGAAATATCTCTGTTTCTGAAATTTTATGATAATTATGAAAACTTTTCATTTTTGGAAACTTTCCAATTTTGGAAATTTCCTATTTTGGAAATTTTCTAATTTTGGAAAAACGTAAGTTTTCTTTGTACCAGAAACTTACAATTATTCTGAAAACCTTTTATTTTTGGAAACTTTCCATTTATGGAAAGCTCGCAGTTTTGGGCACTTTCTTTCAAGAAAGTCTAGACAAATTATGGGAATATTAATTGGCATTTAAATTTATAATTGGAAATTAAATTATTTATAAAATTCTTTATTTTGGATTGAGCCTCGGGGAGCCGTCCAATTTAAAGTTAGTTGTTATAATTAAATTTCCTAAATTGAATTTAAACTGTCAAATGCTTATTTTGGATTGAGCCTCGGGGAGCCATCCAAATTAAGTTATTGATATTAATTTTTCATAAATAAAATATGTGATCAAATCTTGGAAATTTTTTTGAGGTGATTCTCAAACGATAATTTCCTTATTTGATTTATGAAGCGATGCTCTTACATATTATTGTCTCCAAAATTAATTAGGAAAATTGTTTCCTATAGAGTATATTTCCTTAAATAAGATTTTCATGAAAATAATATGTGGTTGAATTAAGGGAATCTGTCTCTTAATTTAATAAGATTTGATTTAGAGAAATCAAAGTCTTAAACATATTATTTCCGAAATTGATTATGATAATTCAGGAAATTGTTTCCCAAAATAATTCCTTGAATAAAGTATGAAATTAGAATTAGAAAATCCGGTTCCTTATTCAATTAATGTGACTTGATAAATTAAGTCACATACATACTTTATTAAGGAAATCGTTAGAACATGACATAATTATATGTCATGAATGTGCATAAAAGAAAAAGATGAGACCCAAAACCCCTTACAAAATATTAAGGCCAACACCTTCCATTAATATGGTTAAAATCGGAGTTTTGTTTCTCGTTTGGGTTGATGGACACATCCATGCCTGGCTTGAACCTCAACATGTTCAAACCATGGAATTAGTTTATGATTAATATAGTTGGAGTCAGAGGTCAATCCTTAGTTTTGGTTGTTGGACACATCCAAACCTGACTAAACGGTTGAATGAGCTCCAACCATATTAAAACTATTTCTTGATTAATGGGTCAACCTTAAGCTTGGAGCATCGATTTGTTGTGCCACAGCCTAGGTCGGTGTAAAGAGAGGTGCAGTTGGGTGCTATGTATATTGTTGCATACTTGTTAATGAGTTAACAACCCAATGATTTATGCAAACATTCAATTAGTTGATAGCATAATGTGATAGTTACATATGTATAATATGTAATCGGTATAATTACATACCTTCATAGCTAAGAATAACTTGCCATGGTTGTTCTTATCTATGGTTAGATATCAACCTATTTGGAGATGCTCCTTTGATCTCCCGATTGATAAAAAGGGTTATTCAATTCGAAAAATAAATAGGATTTAATTAATGTATATTGATGCATTCTTTATCATTCTCATCACATAATCTCAATTTGTATTTCTAGGGTAATCAGCTGATCATGTCTTCTCTGAATTTGCGTTCCATTTTGGACACCAATAAGCTGACTGGGCCAAACTTCATGGACTGGCTTCGAAACCTGAGGATAGTCCTCAAGGCAGAAAAGCTTGCTTATGTCCTTGAAGAATAACTTCCCAACCATCCTCCTGAAGATGCACAACGATGCCCAAGAAAAAGATAGGAATACAATAGAAGATCAAGAGGTAAAACCAGAGGTATAACTTATCTTGTTTTCATTCTAGTATTAAATTGTATTCATGTTGTTTACTTGACCCGAATCAAACACAAGAACTGCGATGATCCAAAATTCATCATCTATTCCGTGGCTAATCGATAAAGGAGTTTGATTTTGAACAATAAGTTTGTTAAGCGAATCACTCAATCGAAAAGCACGATGATGAGTAGGTTGATTCGGGAAGTTTTCTCTATCCGGATTAGTTCTAATAATAGAATTTTAATCCGGGGATATGGAGGAAACCCGAAGAATCCAACAGTTGAGTCAATTTGCCTTGGCTAAAATCCTTAGAAATAGAAAGTGGATATCTTTCATACCAAGTCCTGGTGCTTGTTTAACCATAAAGGCTTTTCTAGTTTGAAACATGGTTAGGTATTCTATCCTCAAACCTGGGGGTTGTCCTACATAGACTCCTCTTCCTTAATAAATCCATTAGGAAGGCATTTACATCCATTTGGTATAATTTAATCCTCTATGAGTGCAAAGGCTAAACATTCTAATATGACTCAAGTCTAGCTACAGGAGATAGTTCATCATAATCTAACCTCCTCAACTTGACTAAAACCTTTAGCCACTAGCGGCTTTGTTTCTCACTATTTCACTTGGTCGTTAACTTATTCCTAACACCACTTGTAGTGTCATAATGGATTCCTTCAGGTTTAGTACTAAGTTCCCAGACTTGGTTTCTTCAAATTGGGCCAACCTCTCTCATGCATGATCCAGTTGGGTCAGGTAAGGCGCTCTCTATGGCTTAGGTTCAATCTTTGAAATTAGTCAATCTGACTAGGTTTCTATAGGAGCACCTTATTCTGACCCCTAAGGTTGGATCACCCATAATTTGGTTAGTTGGGTGATTTAGTCTAGGTTTCTTAGGTCACCTAGAAATTGGTTCAACTTCATAGCCAATTGGTAGGTTTTGGGTTGGTTCAGGGACCGGTTCAGTAAGTAACACTAAATTTGGTTCAGGGACTGGTTCAACAGTTATCTAAGACTGGTTCAGAAATTGATTCAATTGGTGAGTTAGTAATTTGGTCTAGTCTAGACTCATCATCTTTTGGATTAGTTAAGTTGGGTTGATATGAGTTAGATTGATTGGTTGGGTTAGATTGGTTTTCTTCAATCTTAAGGGTTTGTTTGATATAAACTCTGTAGGTCCTACTTGAGGTTGAGTGCCCTAAAAATATACCAAGGGTAGACATGGATTGAAATTTACCTAAGTAGTCTTTTGTGTTTAAGATGTGGATTTTATTGCCAAAGACTCTTAGATAATGTTGGTTGGGTGGTTTATAAATAATAGTTCATAGGGGATCTTATTTTATCTTGTATTATTAGACCCTATTTTGAATATAGCATGCAGTGTTAACGCTTTGCCCAAAAATAGTTAGCCAAGTTATATATATTAAGCATAGTCTTAGCTGCTTCATAGAGGGTTCTATTTCCTCTTTCAACTAGGTCATTTTGTTGGGGGGTCCTAGGGCAAGAAAATTCATGAAAATATCCATTTGTGTTGCAGAATTCAGTAAATTTTAAGTTTTCGAATATCTCCCCCATGATCACTTCGAATTCTTTCAATTTTGATATCATTTTGAGTTTCAAGGATTTTAGTTAAAGTTCTAAAGGATTCAAGACATTGATCTTTGGTTTTAATAAATTGGACACAAGTGAATTTAGAATAGTCATTAATTATAACTAAGCAGTAACGGTTTCCGCTTAGTGACTTGACTCCATGAGAATCATATAGGTCCAGGTGTAGGAGCTCAAGTACAGATTGAGTCAGGTCAAGCTGGGTAAGTTTGTGGGTAGACTTGGTTCAATGTTACCTGAACTGATTACCTTAAGTGTAGCATTGTTGCCAAACACTACGTTCCAAGGTCCTTATATTTTAGTTTGGTGAACTTTAACTCGTCTCCAGTCATATGTCTGGAGCACTCACTATCCAACATCCACTGGACCAAATCTTTATGTTCCTACATAAGTTTGGTTAGTTTGGATCCATTTATAGAGAGTAAGGATAGATTGTTGATGTTCACTTCCTAGTCTGTCTCACTCATTCTACGTATTCAAGCATGTTGAATCCTATGTATTTTGTGAGACAAAGGTTCTTCTAACAGTTTGATATTTTGAGATGTGTAGAGTGATTTAAAGATAGAAAATTTGAAAAATGATTAGAATTTGAATAGAGTTTTGAAAAAGATTTTCAATAGATTATTGAAAAATTTGAAACGAAGTGTTTTGAAAAGCATAAGATAAATTTGAGAAAAGTAAGTTAATTTGAAATGTAGAGTTTGAAAAAGTTAAATAACTTTTTGAATTGAAATGTGGTTCTGTTGACTTTATTAGTCCTAACATCTCACCCAATTCTATGTCATACAAATAGGGTCCTTATTTATTTTGTGAGATGCTTATTAATTTTATCTTGAATTTGTTAATCTAGATATATTGAACTTATGTTAGATTCAATTTATCAAATAGTAATTTAAAAATAAATTTCAATATTGGCTTCCAGTCTTGGCGAGGCATAGGCCTTCTTTGCCTGTAGCCTATTGGATGCAACAACCCTTTCCTGACAAACGCTATAAGAAATATCATTTTTAAATTTCTTAAAGAATTGGTCTAACTAGTTAGGTTGGCAGGTAGCTTGGCTAGTTCCACCGGACTAAAAGACCAAATAGGTAGACACCTTACCCTACTTGATCAAGAGGCTTCCCTAACGTACTATCATACTCCCTCCACCTAATACTAGGTTGTCAAGTTTCATAATAGATTCTAGTCCTTAACTAACCATTTCTAAACTAAGAATGTATAATTGCAAAAAATAAATAAACAAGCATCAGGAAGAAAAAAAAACTCATCTAAACATAAAATGATTTTATACTTGCTCCCCTGGATCATGATACCTCGATACAGGTCTATCAAGAATGATATCTGATCCTTGGGAATCAATATTAGTTTGGTCCAGCTGATTATCAAGCTTAGCTTTGGGACCCATGCTTGGACTCGGAGTATAGGCGGTTATATATGGTAGTAGAGACCGTACTGTCGCGATTTGGATTTATACCATTCCGATCGATTTAGAACTGATTCTAATTTTTCCAAGAATCATGTCAAGATTCTTA
>JAGFNQ010001409.1:0-30756 GCA_024364735.1 Boesenbergia rotunda | reverse complement strand
GTGTTAGTGATATGAGAGAAGTGTCCTAAGGCAATCGCCTTATGATTGTAATCAATTTTAATAAATGAATATTCACTATTTGAGTATACATGTTTGTGTATTTGATTGAGATCTTAAACTCATTTACTGAATGTCCGCAATACAATTCACAGCATGAGAGAATTTGTGATGAATTCACAACTAGTGATTATCTCTACATGTGCAATTGTGAAGTATTGAAATTGTCCCTAGTCGATGAATTGATAAATACGGACACTATCAATTCTGTTGAGACTAGCATGGGTTATTCTCTAATCAGCTGATTCTCACTGGCTGGTGACATTGAGATGTCCGGAGATAAACATGAATGCTAGTTAAGGGAACTAGTTCATTGGAGTGACTGGCTGTAAAACTTCATATGGTAGTCTACATATAGATATGTCAGTGAAGTTCTTACTGCAGCTTAAGTGCGATGTTCCTTTGACTTGCGGTGTTCAAGTCATCTTGGTCATGGAGACTTATACTTTGACATCTTAAGCAAGCATCTCCAAGGAGGTGTGGACCCAGGATGATTGGGTATAAGCCGAAGTGCCCGAAGATGTTTGAACAGCCTACAAAGGATTCACCACTCCTTGCGAGGAGATGTATACCCGAGGCCTATCGTCGGATTGTTACTCGAAGCCTCTGGCCAGAGCATGACATGTTCAGAGTATGAATCTCTTAAATACATGAGAGTAATTAGAATCCGTAGGACGAGAAAACGTTACTTGGGCTAGGTGTGACGTAGTCAGCCTAGTGGGGACTGACACACATAGACCATGTCCTGAACCAAGTGGGTATAAGATGGTGAAGGGAATGGGGCACGATTCATTATAGCTGCTGAAGGGTTTCAGAATTGTTTCTGAGGTCAACCGTTGATCTTTCGATTAATTGGGGATCATGATGTACTACTAGGTGCCACTCATGATCGTTCTATAATTGATTAATTATAGACGGCCAACATAAATCGAAAGCCTATTTAGTCACACGCACTACGAGTAATCCGAGGGATTTAAAACGAGTTGAAAATTGGATTTTCCAATCAAGAGAGATTAAGTTTGGTTGAGCCAAACGATAAGTCGAATCTGAATTTTTCAGAGACGCATCGGAAGCGTAAAATGGCTAAGTCTTTTGAAGACTTAATAGATGAATTAAATAAGTTTAATTCATTGGGGCTTGGCTTGGATGGGCCGGCCAAAGAGGGCCTCCATCCTCTTTGCTTGGCCGGCCACAACAAAGGGAGAGAACCAAGTTTTTGGTTCAATTTATAAAATAAACCAAGTGTGGTTTGTTTTATAAAATTATGGATGATATAAATTTTTATATAATAAACCAAGGTTTGGTTTATTTTTCATGGAAATTAAAATGAACCATGGATTGGTTTATTTTATAAAATCAATCATGGATTGATTTACCATGATAAGGAAATTTATTCCATAGAGAGAGAATTGATTTTTATCATGAATTAAAATATAATTTTAACCATGATATAAAATCAAACTTGGCATGATGGAATAAGTTATTCCATATTTGAGAGGCTTGATGGTTGAGAGGCCACTATATAAAGGACCCAAGGCAAGGCTTGGGTGTGAATCGTAGAGGTGAAGGCATAGGCTCTCTCCTCTCTTTCTCTCCTTCTCTTCTCCCCTTCTTGCCGTGCGCCAACCAGCCTCTTCTTTTGCTTCGTCGGAATTTTGATTCCGGCCATCCTTTTGTGGTTAGTCTCCCGACTTCTCTCTTGGTTTTTCTTGTCGCGTTCTCGGAGAATCTAGTAGTTCTCGAGAACACGAAACTCGTGGCTTTGCGAAGTCATCCCGAAGATACTCGGTGTGGACGCGAATAGAGGCGGAGCTTCCAAGGGACGCTTACGGTTGGATCTCGTCCCTTCCTTCGAGTTACGCGAGGTAATACGTAAATTAGTTTATGTTTCTGCAAAATTTTAAATATATGATCATGTCTACACAAGATAAAATTGTATGTTTAGATGTGTGGTTAAATAATTTGAGAAATTATTTATGCTAAACCTTCCCGCTGCACGTAATTAATTTTAAAATTACGAACCCGCATCCATGTCAACATGCACCCGGTCCAACAGTGGTATCAGAGCCGAGGTTTGTGTTCGACATAATCATATAATTGTTTTGCGGAAAGCTTTCTCATGATCTCAATTTTGGAAAATTTTCCAATTATGGAAACTTTCCAATTATGGTAAATTTTTTATTTAGGAATTTCAAAGTTTGGAAATCCTCATGAAATTTTGCAGACTTTTGAAATATCTCTGTTTCTGAAATTTTATGATAATTATGAAAACTTTTCATTTTTGGAAACTTTCCAATTTTGGAAATTTCCTATTTTGGAAATTTTCTAATTTTGGAAAAACGTAAGTTTTCTTTGTACCAGAAACTTACAATTATTCTGAAAACCTTTTATTTTTGGAAACTTTCCATTTATGGAAAGCTCGCAATTTTGGGCACTTTCTTTCAAGAAAGTCTAGACAAATTATGGGAATATTAATTGGCATTTAAATTTATAATTGGAAATTAAATTATTTATAAAATTCTTTATTTTGGATTGAGCCTCGGGGAGCCGTCCAATTTAAAGTTAGTTGTTATAATTAAATTTCCTAAATTGAATTTAAACTGTCAAATGCTTATTTTGGATTGAGCCTCGGGGAGCCGTCCAAATTAAGTTATTGATATTAATTTTTCATAAATAAAATATGTGATCAAATCTTGGAAATTTTTTTGAGGTGATTCTCAAAACGATAATTTCCTTATTTGATTTATGAAGCGATGCTCTTACATATTATTGTCTCCAAAATTAATTAGGAAAATTGTTTCCTATAGAGTATATTTCCTTAAATAAGATTTTCATGAAAATAATATGTGGTTGAATTAAGGGAATCTGTCTCTTAATTTAATAAGATTTGATTTAGAGAAATCAAAGTCTTAAACATATTATTTCCGAAATTGATTATGATATTCAGGAAATTGTTTCCCAAAATAATTCCTTGAATAAAGTATGAAATTAGAATTTAGAAAATCCGGTTCCTTATTCAATTAATGTGACTTGATAAATTAAGTCACATACATACTTTATTAAGGAAATCGTTAGAACATGACATAATTATATGTCATGAATGTGCATAAAAGAAAAAGATGAGACCCAAAACCCCTTACAAAATATTAAGGCCAACACCTTCCATTAATATGGTTAAAATCGGAGTTTTGTTTTCTCGTTTGGGTTGATGGACACATCCATGCCTGGCTTGAACCTCAACATGTTCAAACCATGGAATTAGTTTATGATTAATATAGTTGGAGTCAGAGGTCAATCCTTAGTTTTGGTTGTTGGACACATCCAAACCTGACTAAACGGTTGAATGAGCTCCAACCATATTAAAACTATTTCTTGATTAATGGGTCAACCTTAAGCTTGGAGCATCGATTTGTTGTGCCACAGCCTAGGTCGGTGTAAAGAGAGGTGCAGTTGGGTGCTATGTATATTGTTGCATACTTGTTAATGAGTTAACAACCCAATGATTTATGCAAACATTCAATTAGTTGATAGCATAATGTGATAGTTACATATGTATAATATGTAATCGGTATAATTACCTACCTTCATAGCTAAGAATAACTTGATGGACTCTAGCCATGGTTGTTCTTATCTATGGTTGGATATCAACCTATTTGGAGATGTTCCTATGATCTCCCGAATTGATAAAAAGGGTTATTCAATTCGAAAAATAAATAGGATTTAATTAATGTATATTGATGCATTCTTTATCATTCTCATCACATAACCTCAATTTGTATTTCTAGGATAATCACCTGATCATGTCTTCTCTGAATTTGCGTTCCATTTTGGACACCAATAAGCTGACTGGGCCAAACTTCATGGACTAGCTTCGAAACCTGAGGATAGTCCTCAAGGCAGAAAAGCATGCTTATGTCCTTGAAGAACAACTTCCCAACCATCCTCCTAAAGATGCAACTCCAGACCAGTTAGTGGCCTACCAGTAACATGTGGCCGATTCTGAACTTACGAGTTGCATCATACTGGCCGCTATGGTACCTGAGCTACAAAAGCAGCATGAGCATATGGATGCTCATACCATCATCTTCCATCTTCATGAGCTGTTTGACGAGCAGGCGAGATCCGAAAGGTTTGAGGTCTCCAGACTCCTCTTCACCTCTAAGATGCAGGAAGGCACTTCTGTTTCACAGTTTGTGTTGAAGATGTTGGGGTACATTGAGCGACTAGGCACACTCGGATTTACAATAGATCATGAACTAAGTATTGACTTAATTCTGCATTGTTTGCCCAAGAGTTACTCACAGTTTGTGATGAACTATCGGATGAACAAACTGGAGACTACCATTCCTGAGTTGCTTAACCTGATGAAGACTATAGAGCCTTCTGTAAAGCAGGATCAGAAGACGGTACTGTTAGTTGGTTCCTCAAAGAAAGGCTCTAAGAGGAAGCCCAAAGAACAAAATAAAGGAAAGAAGAAAAAGGCCAAAAAGATTGAAAAGACACCAAAAGGCACTTGCCATCACTGCGGCAAGGAGGGCCACTGGCGAAGAAACTGCAAGGTTTATCTTAAGTCCTTGAAGAAGAAGGCATCCAATGCCCCATCCTCTTCAGGTATCTTCGTTATTGAATGTCACTCTATTTCCTCGGACACCTGGGTACTTGATACTGGGTGTAGCTCACATATATGTAATGACATACAGGGGCTAAGGAATAGAAGAAGACTTGTCAAGGGAGAAGTGAATTTGAGAGTTGGAAATGGAGCAAAGATTGCTGATGTTTCCATCGGAACATATTTGCTAAAGCTCCCTACTGGATTTGTCTTAGAATTGGATAATTGTTATTTTGTTCCTTCGTTAATAAAGAACATTGTATCTATTTTATGCTTGAATGAAAAGGGTTATCATTTAACTTTTAGTAACAATTGCTGTTACATAACTTTAAATGGTGTTCTTTATGGGACCGGAACTTTATGCAATGGTATCTACACGTTAGATTTATCCGGTGACGTTTTCAATATCGAAGTTAGCAACAAACGTGCTCGAATAGATAATCAAATAGACTCCTATATGTGGCATTATCGTCTTGGCCATGTAAGCAAGAAACGCATGACCAAATTACACCGATGTGGAATTCTGGAATCATTTAAACCTGGTTCATTTGATACATGCGAATCATGCTTAAAAGGCAAGATGACCAAATTACCCTTTTCCGAAAAAAGTAAACCAGTGGGAGAATTGCTTGGTCTAATACATACTGATGTATGTGGACCAATGTCAACTCTTGCACAAGGAGGCTATAGCTACTTCATTACCTTTATCGATGATCACTCATGATTCGGGTATGTGTTCTTAATGAAACACAAATCTGAAGCTTTTGAGAAATTCAAAGAGTTCAGAAGTGAAGTAGAGAAACAGCTTGGCAAAAGTATTAAGATACTTTGATCCGATCGGGGTGGTGAATACTTAAGTCAAGAGTTTCAAGATTATCTTAGGGACAATGGGATATTGTCTCAATGGACTCCGCCATATACACCACAGCATAATGGTGTATCTGAGAGGCGTAACCGAACCTTGATGGACATGGTTAGATCTATGATGAATCATGCAACTCTTCCAAAATCCTTTTGGGGCTATGCACTTAAGACAGCTGTTTACTTACTAAAGAGAGTCCCGACCAAGGTAGTCTCTACTACTCCATATGAGACGTGGAATAGTAAGAAACCTCATTTATCTCACCTAAAGATATGGGGTTGTCCTACTTATGTAAAGCGGACTGTATCAGACAAATTGGATGCTAAGTCTGATAAATGTCTATTTATTGGATACCCTAAGGAAACGAAAGGTTACCAATTCTATCATCCCTTGGAACAAAAGGTGTTTGTTTCAAGGCATGCTGTATTTCTAGAAAAAGAATTTCTTTTACAAGAAAATAGTGGGAGTAGCATTGAACTTGAAGAAGTTCAAGAAACTCCAATAGACATTACAGAGACACCTAGTCTAGACCCACAACCAATAACTCATAATGATGAGCTATCAGTTGAACCTAAAACAACACCACTTCTTCGTAGGTCTGATAGGACATGCAATATTCCAGAGAGATACGGATTTCTCATAAGTGAATCGAACGACGTGTTACTCATTAACGATTACGAACCTATCAGTTACGAAGAAGTTCTGAAAAATTCAGAAAGGGATAAATGGCTTGAAGCCATGAAGTCGGAAATAGATTCCATGTACAAAAATCAAGTATGGGATTTGGTTAACCCACCTGAAGGGATTAAGCCCATAGGGTGCTAGTGGGTTTTCAAGAAGAAAACCGACATGGAAGGTAATGTTGTTACCTTTAAGGCTAGATTAGTGGAAAAAGGATATCGTCAGAAACAAGGAATTGATTATGACGAAACCTATTCGCCAGTAGCTATGCTTAAATCCATTCGGATGCTCCTGGCCATAGCAGCTCATTATGATTATGAGATATGGCAAATGGATGTGAAAACAGGTTTCCTTAATGGAAATCTGCTTGAGGATGTATACATGATACAACCTGATGGTTTCACATCGGTTAATAAAACCAAAGTATGCAAGCTTCGACGATCCATATATGGACTAAAGCAAGTATCCAGCAGCTGGAACATCCGTTTTGATGAGACAATCAAAGAGTTTGTTTTCTCACAAAATCCTGACGAACCTTGTGTGTACAAGAAGGTTAGTGGGAGTGCAGTCGTATTCCTAGTGTTATATGTCGATGACATATTACTTATAGGAAATGATATATCAGTCTTATAGTCAGTTAAAATTTGGTTGTCCAAAATTTTCTCCATAAAAGACCTGGGAGAAGCAACCTATATCCTTGGGAGAATCTATAGAGATAGATCAAAACGGTTGCTTGGTCTTTCGCAGTCTACATATATAGACCGAGTGCTAGAAAGGTTTAGCATGTCAGAATCCAAGAAAGGTTACCTTCCCATCAGGCATGGGATCAACCTTTCGAAGTCTATGTGTCCACGCACAGAAGATGAGAGGATTTGCATGAATAAGATTCCTTATGCATCCGCGATAGGATCTATCGTGTATGCTATGTTATGTACTAGGCCCGATGTATCGTATGCTCTGAGCGTCACAAGCAGATACCAGTCTGATCCAGGAATGGATCATTGGGCGGCTGTCAAGACAATCCTCAAGTACTTAAGAAACACTAAGGATGTATTCCTAATATATGGAGAAGGTGATATGGTAATACGTGGGTATACAAATGCCAGTTTCCAGACAGATAAGGATGACTCCAAATCTCAGTCCGGATATGTATTTATTTTGAATGGAGGCGCAATAAGTTGGAAGAGTTCCAAGCAAGACACCGTAGCGGATTCTACCACGGAAGCAAAATATATTACAGCTTCGGAAGCAGCAAAGGAAGCAGTCTGGATCAAAAAGTTTGTCTCAGAACATGGTGTGGTTCCAACCATTGATAAAGCAATACCGGTATATTGCGACAACAATGAAGCTATTGCACAAGCAAAGGAACCAAGGTCTCATCAGCGATCCAAACATGTGCTTCGCCACTATCATCTGATTAGAGAGATTATAAGTAGGAATGATATACAAATTGAGAAAATTTCCACTGAAAGGAATTTAGCGGATCCTTTAACTAAGGCCTTGCCTCAAAGTAAGTTTGAGGGTCATGTTAGAGCCTATGGTATTGGGTACCGTAGCGATTGACATTAGGCCAAGTGGGAGTTTGTTAGTGATATGAGAGAAGTGTCCTAAGGCAATCGCCTTATGATTGTAATCATTTATTCTAATAAATGAATATTCACTATTTGAGTATACATGTTTGTGTGTTTGATTGAGATCTTAAACTCATTTACTGAATGTCCGCAATACAATTCACAGCATGAGAGAATTTGTGATGAATTCACAACTAGTGATTATCTCTACATGTGCAATTGTGAAGTATTGAAATTGTCCCTAGTCGATGAATTGATAAATACGTACACTATCAATTCTGTTGAGACTAGCATGGGTTATTCTCTAATCAGCTGATTCTCACTGGCTGGTGACATTGAGATGTCCGGAGATAAACATGAATGCTAGTTAAGGGAACTAGTTCATTGGAGTGACTGACTGTAAAACTTCATATGGTAGTCTACATATAGATATGTCAGTGAAGTTCTTACTGCAGCTTAAGTGCGATGTTCCTTTGACTTGCGGTGTTCAAGTCATCTTGGTCATGGAGACTTATACTTTGACATCTTAAGCAAGCATCTCCAAGGAGGTGTGGACCCAGGATGATTGGGTATAAGCCGAAGTGCCCGAAGATGTTTGAACAGCCTACAAAGGATTCACCACTCCTTGCGAGGAGATGTATACCCGAGGCCTATCGTCGAATTGTTACTCGAAGCCTCTGGCCAGAGCATGACATGTTCAGAGTATGAATCTTTTAAATACATGAGAGTAATTAGAATCCGTAGGATGAGAAAACGTTACTTGGGCTAGGTGTGACGTAGTCAGCCTAGTGGGGACTGACACACATAGACCATGTCCTGAACCAAGTGGGTATAAGATGGTGAAGGGAATGGGGCACGATTCATTATAGCTGCTGAAGGGTTTCAGAATTGTTTCTGAGGTCAACCATTGATCTTTCGATTAATTGGGGATCATGATGTACTACTAGGTGCCACTCATGATCGTTCTATAATTAATTGATTAATTATAGACGACCAACATAAATCGAAAGCCTATTTAGTCACACGCACTATGAGTAATCCGAGGGATTTAAAACGAGTTGAAAATTAGATTTTCCAATCAAGAGAGATTAAGTTTGGTTGAGCCAAACGATAAGTCGAATCTGAATTTTTCAGAGACGCATCGGAAGCGTAAAATGGCTAAGTCTTTTGAAGACTTAATAGATGAATTAAATAAGTTTAATTCATTGGGGCTTAGCTTGGATGGGCCGGCCAAAGAGGCCTCCATCCTCTTTGCTTGGCCGGCCACAACAAATGGAGTGAACTAAGTTTTTGGTTCAATTTATAAAATAAACCAAGTGTGGTTTGTTTTATAAAATTATGGATGATATAAATTTTTATATAATAAACCAAGGTTTGGTTTATTTTTCATGAAAATTAAAATGAACCATGGATTGGTTTATTTTATCAATCATGGATTGATTTACCATGATAAAGAAATTTATTCCATAGGAGAGAAGATTTTTATCATGAATTAAAATATAATGTTGGTGCAGGAAGCATCATATCGAACCTTGTTTTGATATTGGCAAAGGATTCAAAGTTAAGTTTGTTTGTGATCTAACAATATTCACTGAGTGTGCAGGAAAAGTCCTAGCGAAGGGCTGCTAGGCACCTGGCGAAGGACTGCCAGGAAACAAAGTCCTTCGCTAGGGCTTTGTATCCTGGCAGTCCTTCGCCAGGTGCCTAGCAACCCTTCGCTAGGACTTTGTTTCCTGGCAGTCCTTCGCTAGCACCTGGTCAATGAGCTTTGTTGGTGCAATCCAAGCTTTTTGCTAGGCTTTCAAGAGTTATATTAAGTATATTTATGTTTTCAAAACTCATAGGCTCTAATACATAATCTTTCCTAAAACTTCTTTCAAAATATATTTCTTTATTAATAAACAGCTAAGGAGAGAAAAAGCTCAAATTGTTTAAAATCAACATGTTTTTCAAAACCTTTTTCTTTGCAAAGTTGAATTTCTAAGTGTGCTTTCAAAAATTTCTAAGAGCATCTTTTTTGCAAATATTTCTAAGTAGATTTTTCCTTAGTAAACAAAATTTGCCTGAGCGAAGATTTTTTTTAATTTTTGGCAAATTTTTGTTTTAATGAAAAACTTGTCTAGAAATTCTTTTTAAAAGATTTTGTTTTTCAAAATACACAAAGTATATCCAAGCAAAGTTTTTTTTAAAAACAAATTTTCTCCCAATTCTCAAAGTTGAACCATTTGTTAGGGAAATTTGGCTTCAAAATTTTGCCTAAGTAAAATTCTTTTTGCAAAGCCAAGTAAAAGTTTTGTAACAAAATTTAGGTTTGCAAAAACTTTCTACTTTACCTTGTTCGCCCATGTTTGTTTTTGATATATGTCAAAGGGGGAGGAAGGGTCAAAGTTAAGTGTTAAGTTAAGTATTTTATAACACAATGATTCAGGGAGAGTATGAAAAAAATTTCTGTTCAAATTACATTGGTTTTAGACTGTTCAAAACTGCTATGTTTTATTGGTCTTAACCCTCTTGCTTAACTGTTATATGTTTTTTACTTAACTTTGAATTGTGTTGCCATAAATCAAAAAGGGGGAGATTGTTGGTGCAGGAAGCACCATATCGAACCTTGTTTTGATATTGGCAAAGGATTCAAAGTTAAGTTTGTTTGTGATCTAACAATATTCACTGAGTGTGCAGGAAAAGTCCTAGCGAAGGGCTGCTAGGCACCTGGCGAAGGACTGCCAGGAAACAAAGTCCTAGCGAAGGGCTGCTAGGCACCTGGCGAAGGAATGCCAGAGTGAAAAGCCCTAGCGAAGGACTGCTAAGCGCCAGGTGAAGGACAGCTTGGGACTGAAGCCCTAGCGAAGGAATGCTAGGCACCGGGCGAAGGACAGCTCGGCATCTAAGACCTGGCAAAGGACCGCCAGGCAAAAGTCCAACCAAAGGAGCGGTTGGCATCAGGTACATTCTCCCGAGAGGAGTAGGTGAGGACGCGTTCCCCGTCGAGGGAACAGTAGGC
The DNA here is from genome assembly GCA_024364735.1 of Boesenbergia rotunda. NCBI lineage: Eukaryota > Viridiplantae > Streptophyta > Magnoliopsida > Zingiberales > Zingiberaceae > Boesenbergia > Boesenbergia rotunda. The sequence continues at coordinate 19,975 of JAGFNQ010001409.1, read as the reverse complement.
GTCGGTTCGACCTAGGGCTCCATTTTGGAGACCCAAAGTCAGAACCAAGACAGCTAAGGCTGTATAAACTAACCACTTAATGTTTTGTTGTGTTTTGGACTAACCCTGGATGCAGGACCGAAGGAACGAGTGTCTGCAGCTCAGAGAGCCTCAAAGGAGTGAGGCAACAGCTGACCAGGGCTCCCGGAGTGTCCCGGGCGCCCCCAAAGTGAACACAAAACACACAAACAAGAAGCGCGCTTCGACAGTACAACCTGCGGGCGCCCCCGTGCTCCCGGGCGCCCCCGCTACTCCCGGGCGCCCCCAGCGCTCCGGGCGCCCCCAACAGCAAGCATCGAAGCGCAAGCCTGCAAAGCAAGGGATAAAGTTTGACCTAGTCAACCCGGGCGCCCCGAGCGCTCCGGGCGCCCCGGTCAAAGCTGATCCCGAAGTCAAAGGGATCAGAAGCTGACCGAGATCAAGCCGGATCAAATGCCACGTGGGGGGGGGGGGGGGCGCCCCCGACGATCCGGGCGCCCCCAGGGCTATTTAAAGGCCCCTCGACCCCAAGCTTCAACAACAACTTCAATCGACACTTCCACGCTCTTCTGCTCTCACGCCTCGCTCCGAAAACTGCCCAACTCGAGCCGACGACGTCCTGCTGCTCCAAAAAAGTCAATCTACTTCGGACGTCGGTAAAGAAGAGTGATTTTCAATTTACTGCACTTACTCTGTAATCAATATTTGTAAATTGTTTTTGCGCCTATATAGAATTGCCCAAAGTAAACGGTCAACGACCGTGGGCCTTGGAGTAGGAGTCGACCTAGGCTCCGAACCAAGTAAAACCTCCCGTGTTTGCGTTGTGTGTTTTTAACTTCCGCTGTGCAACTTCTCTTAGTTTTCAAATCCGAAAGTTTACCGATATTCACCCCCCCCCTCTATCGGTTTTCTCGATCCAACATATAATTTTAACCATGATATAAAATCAAACTTGGCATGATGGAATAAGTTATTCCATATTTGAGAGGCTTGATGGTTGAGAGGCCACTATATAAAGGACCCAAGGCAAGGCTTGGGTGTGAATCGTAGAGATGAAGGCATAGGCTCTCTCCCTCTCTTTCTCTCCTTCTCTTCTCCCCTTCTTGCCGTGGGCCAACCAGCCTCTTCTTTTGCTTCGTCGGAATTTTGATTCCGGCCATCCTTTTGTGGTTAGTCTCCCGACTTCTCTCTTGATTTTTCTTGTCGCGTTCTCGGAGAATCTAGTAGTTCTCGAGAACACGAAACTCGTGGCTTTGCGAAGTCATCCCGAAGATACTCGGCGTGGACGCGAATAGAGGCGGAGCTTCCAAGGGATGCTTACGGTTGGATCTCGTCCCTTCCTTCGAGTTACGCGAGGTAATATGTAAATTAGTTTACGTTTCTGGAAAATTTTGAATATATGATCATGTCTACACAAGATAAAATTGCATGTTTAGATGTGTGGTTAAATAATTTGAGAAATTATTTATGCTAAATCTTCCGTTGCATGTAATTAATTTTAAAATTACGAACCCGCATCCATGTCAACATGCACCCGGTCCCAACAGTCGGCAACTGTTGATCGGCGAAGGAACTTTTGGAAAAGTTCCTTGAACTCCATGAAGGTACCTCCGAAGCAAAATTAGCAAAAAGAGATCTGCTTCAGAATTAGCTCAGCAACCTTCAACTAGAAGAAGGAGAGTTCGTAGCACAATTTCACGTTAAGTTGAAGGAGCTTATGACAGAACTCAATAATTTCGGAGAATCGGTAAGCAATTGGGATGCGCAAAGGTACACATTGAACGCCTTCCAAGAACCCCTAACTGGATTTTAATAATCGACACCTACTATATCTCTAATGACCTTGAGGTAAGTACTTTAGAGGAACTTTTTTCCACTTTAGAACTTCACAAATCTAGATGTGTAGGAAAAAGGAAACCGGACAACATCGCCCTAGGCACCAAAATGATCCAACATGAAGAGGATTCTTTAGAAAATGATGAGAACGCAGCATATATAGTAAGGAAAAAATTTAATAAGGTACGGGGTAAGAAGCTAAGGAAAATTCGATATTACAACTGCAACGAAGAAGGGCACGTAAAGGAAAACTGTCGCAAAGCAAAGAACAAAGGAAAAGGAGCACAAAAGACAAAAGCACACAATTTAAAGGCGACTTGGGATGAGTCTTCATCAGAAGACTCAGATCTCGAGGAACATGTTGGACTTGCTCTGATGACTTCATACCAAGAAGATGAGAGCATCGATGAAGGGGGAGCCACCTCAGAGAACAACAACGAAGACGAGGGAACTTCGGATTTCAAAACGGATATGGTAAGTGAGGTATGTATTCTACCTCCTGATTAGTTATATTTTGAAATAAAGAAAATGATGAAATCCCTGTGCAAATTAAAAACAAAAAATATAAATTTGAAAAAATAATTATCATCTTCTTGCCCACTAGAAATGTATGATAAATTAAAATTTGAAAATGAAAATTTGAAAAATAACTATTCATGTTCAAGAAATTCAAATTTAATTATCATGGCAAACTTAATTGGTATTACAAATGTCATAGGGGTCAAATTGTAAAAATTTCTAAAATAGATGTTTCATCCAAGTTTTTAATAAATCATGTTGGTAAAAATCTATATTAAGTTCCTAAATATATTGTAAACTATTGATTTTTTTAAAATTAATTGTGTAATTAATGCTTTACTTTTTAAATAACTATTTGTAGGAAAGTTAGTTTTTTTTTGTGTTTGAAAACTTCTAAAAATAATTGATTTTTTTTTCTCAGCAATTTTAGAAAACTTATTTCCAGTTAATTCCCTTAACATTTTTTTTTGATGTCATCAAAGGGGGAGAAGTAATGTTAAGGGGTAGACTCTAATTTCATTTTTTTAACGATTACATCGTTATACATTTATTCTTGTTTTTTATTATTTATTTACCCTAACTTAACTCAAGTTGATACACATCAAAAAGGGGGAGATTGTAAGTACCCCAAGTTGGTTTTGATGTGATCAACCGATTTAAGTTAGAGCCTAGTGTATTTAATCCCTATGTCTAAGTGTACAGGAACTTAGGAGCGCAGGAAATCTAGCGGAAGATGCAACGGTCATGAAGGATGGCACAAAAAGAGAGCCGATGGGCTCGGTGTATCCGAGGGACGCAGAGCTCTACGGAAGAGTACGCTGGTGGAACGAGAAGCATGCACGCAGCGTCCGAGGGATGAGAAGCCGGGAGAAAGGATGCTCGAGGGGCGAAAGGTCGAAATCGGGTTCGAGTGAGCCTAAATCCGGTTGGCCAGAAATCACCCAAGATGACCGGAAGATACACTGGAGAATGGTCAGCGGCTGCTAACCAAAACAGCCACTGTCGGGCACCTGTGAGAACACGGGCGCCTGGGCTGTCGGGCGCCCGAGCACTCGGGCGCCCCTATGCTATCAGGCGCCCGAGAGGCTGAGTTTTAGCCGTTTGCGAACGTTGCTTCCTAGATAAGCATCAGGCCACATGTCTGTTGGTGCAGAAAGCACCTAAGTCGAACCTGTGTTTTGATAATGGCAAAAGGGTTCAAAAGTTAAGGTATAATGTTTATCTAACATATTACTTAAGTGTGCAGGAAAAGTCCTAGCGAAGGACTGCTAGGCACCTGGCGAAGGAATGCCAGGATACAAAACCCTAGCGAAGGACTACTAGGCACCTGGCGAAGGAATGCCAGGATACAAAGCCCTAGCGAAGGACTGCTAGGCACCTGGCGAAGGAATGCCAGGATACAAAGACCTAGCGAAGGACTGCTAGGCACCAGGCTAAGGACAGCTTGGTACCAAAGACCTAGCGAAGGACTGCTAGGCACCAGGCGAAGGACAGCTTGGTACTAAAGACCTGGCGAAGGACAGCTAGGCACCTGGCGAAGGACAGCTGGGCAAAAGTCCAACCGGAGGAGCCGGTTGGCATCAGGTAAATTCTCCCGAGAGGAGTAGGTGAGGACACGTTCCCCGTCGAGGGAACAGTAGGCGTCGGTTCGACCTAGGGTTTCATTTTGGAGACCCAAAGTCAGACCAAGACAGCTAAGGCTGTATAAAACTAACATATTATTGCTTTATGTTATTTTGGACTAACCCTGGATGCAGGACCGAAGGAACGAGTGTCTGCAGCTCAGAGAGCCTCAAAGGAGTGAGGCAGCAGCTGAGTAGGGCGCCTGGAGTGTCCCGGGCGCCCCCAAGGTAAATACAAAACTGATGAAGCAAAAAGAGTGCTTCGACAGCTTATGGGCGGGGCGCCCCCGTGCTCCCGGGCGCCTCGGATGGTCCGGGCGCCCCCAGTGCAAGCCAACGAAGTAGAAGCCAACGGATAAGAGTCGACCCAGTCAACCCGGGCACCCCCAGCGTCCCGGGCGCCCCCATCAAAGCCTGATCCCGAGATTTAAGGGATCAGAGCTGACCGAGAGGAACTCGGATCAGCTGACACGTGGGGGGCGCCCCCGACGTTCCGGGCGCCCCCAGGGGCTATAAAAGGGCCCTCGACCCCAAGGCTTCTATCAATCAATTCTTCCAACGCATTCACGCTCTTCTACTCTCGCGCTCTGCTCCGGAAACCTCCCGACTCAAGATACAAGCGCCGATGATGTCCCTCTGCTCAGAAAATACAATCTACATCGGACGTCGGTAACGAAGAGCTACTTTTAGTTTACTGCACTGTTTCTGTAATACCTTTTGTAAACTGGTTTTGCGTACATATAGAATTGCCCGCAGTAAACGGTCAACGACCGTGGGCCTTGGAGTAGGAGTCGATCGCGACTCCGAACCAAGTAAAACTGCTTGCGTCCTTGAGTTGTGATTTAATTTTCCGCTGCGTATGCTCTTATTTTTAATCCAAAAACGATTTACGATATTCACCCCCCCCCTCTATCGTTTCTCTCGATCCAACAAGTGGTATCAAAGCGGGGAAGCTCAAATTTGGTGCAACCACCAATTTGAGAATTTTTCGGATTTTTACAAAATTTTCTTTAATATTTTTTTTGTTCGAATTTCTTCTCGTTAATCGAGGTTGGTGTAACACCCCTCGATAAATATTTTTTCACTTTATCCCGCACTACTAATCCAAGACCAAGTCTTGGGATATTTCTTTCCTTTTAGTTTAATTTTCAGAGAAAATGGCCATGCAAGAAGGCTTCAGCACTGCAAGACCACCTCTCTTCAGTGGGGAGGACTTCTCCTACTGGAAGAGCAGAATGGAGGTCCACCTGAAAACTCAGGTGGACATGTGGATAATCATCCAGTCCGGACTGGAGATTCCAAAGAATGCTAAAGGAGTACCTCAAACCTACACAGAGTGGGACACCGCTTTGAAACAAAAGATTAAAGCTGATGCAAAGGCGACCCAGACCCTCCAATGTGGCTTAACAAAAGAGGAGCTGAACCGGGTGGGTCCATTCAACAGTGCCAAGGAGCTATGGGGGAAACTGATCGAGCTGCACGAAGGAACTTCAGACACTCGAATCAGCAAGAGAGATCTCCTCCTGAACAGGCTGTACACGATCAAGATGAACGACAACGAAACAGCAGCTCAACTCCACGCCCGAATTCAGGAATTAATGAACGGACTACACACCATCGGTCATAAGGTAGAAAACCGTGACTTGATAAGGTACGCTCTAAATGCTTTCCCGAGAAACACCTTGTGGGCATCTATGGTAGATGCATACAAGGTTTCAAGGGACCTTTCAAAAATTAAATTAGATGAATTATTCTCTGAATTAGAATTACATGAACAGACTAACTGCAATCTGGCCGAGAAAGGTATTGCCTTTATTGCAGGTAAAACTGGAAGAACAACCAAGAAGAAACCTCAACCTGAACCCGAGTCTAACTCAGACTCAGACTCAGAAGATGAAGAAGGAGATCGACCTAAGTTGGTCCGACTGGCCCGAAATTACTACAAGGAATTGAAGAACCAAACCAACAGACGGAAAGCCAGCCGAAGAAAGGATGAACCAGCTGAACCCACAAATGAAAAGAACAAGCCCAACGTGACCTGCAACGAGTGCAAGAAGAAGGGTCACTACAAGACGGAGTGTCCGAACCTAAAGGAGACCAAGAAGAATAGAAGGAAAAAGGTACTTCAGGCAACGTGGGACGAGTCCTCCTCCGAAGAAGAAGAAGAGGTCCCACAGTCGAACCTGCTCGCACTAACCGCCTCAGAACAAATCGAGACCGAGTCAGAATCGGAACAGGACGACGGCAGACTGACATTTTCAGAGGACGGGGAAATCAAGGTAAGTGGTTTTAGTAGAAGTTAGTTAAATGAATTAATTTCTTATCTTTCTCGAGATTTGGCGAAAGCTAAACTCCGAGTCGAATCCCTCCGACAGGAAGTAAAACTCCTGAAAGAGGGAGCTGACTCTAGACCCTTAACTGAGAATGTTCAAGAAGGAACCTCTACTCAAGTTGAAAAACTTGAGAAAGAGAACTCCTCCCTGAAAACTCAGGTTAAGGACCTCAGATCAGCTTTAGAACGATTCACTTCTGGTTCCAAGGGTCTTGACATGATTCTTGGAAAACAGAAATCGGTTCTGAATCGATCCGGACTAGGCTATAGAACCAAATCTAGACAAAGATCCTACCTTGCTGTACTGAACCAGTCCAAACCTAAAGTTCAGGCATGGGTACCCAAACTATGCCTGAACAAACAAACTGGATCAAATCAATATTGGATCCCCAAGGACAAGATTCACATCTTGCCGAACTATTATCGTGGCTTTAGTCCAGGGGAAGCCAAATTGAAAACAATATTTATTGTTAGATAAAATTGTTGCTTTCAATTTGCTTGTTTGATTGTTTACTTAATTCCCGCAATTTACCATGCTTAGATTTAGGAATGATTAGTTTAAGGACTGAACTAACTTAACTGAAATTTGACAACATAGTATTGGGTGGAGGTGAGATGATAGTACATTAGGGAAACCAATTCTAATAAGGTCAAGTATTCTCTACTTGGTCTCTTTAGACTGGTGAAACTAGCCGAAGCTACCGATCCAAGACCCAAACTAGTTAGACCAGAATTTTTCAGAGATTAATTTTGAAAATGAAATTTCACTGAAAGGCTTTGTTAAGGAAAGGGTTGATGATCCAATAAGGCTGCGGTCAAAGAAGGCCTAGTGTCTCGCCAAGACCTGAAAGTCAATCTTTGAAATTCAAATTCAAACTATTCTTTTTCAAATTCGAATCTAACACAAATTTTCAGTTAGTTATAGATTCAAATATTCTTTTCAAAATAAATTTAATTGTTTTCAAAATTAATTAAGTGTTTCAAAATAAATTTTTTTTAAATAATACTACCTACCAAAACCTATCTCACAAAACCTGTAGGTTAACGTGATTGATAACCCTAGATTGGGTGAGACAGTAAAATTAAACTCAATTGAAATTCCTTTAATACCTATATTGTGGTTTAATCTTGCAATTCAAAACGCAGTCAAACCATAGTCAAAGCAGTCAAACCATAGTCAAACCAATTAAACCATGGTCAAATGATCACAAGACATCAAAATTGTCACTTCCCACATAATCCTGGCGCCCGTGACTCCTCAGGCGCCCCCCATGACTTTCTCTTCTCTCAAGGCAAAAAGCTGCCTTTACCCCTTGACCGGGGCGCCCGGAACCGTGCGGGCGCCCCGAGTACCAGTCAAAGCAGCAAAGCTGCAAAATCAAGCCTGACTGGGGCTCCCGGGCCATTGCGAGCGCCCCCAACCAGCCTTTAGTCACTGCCAAAAGCAGTAGACTGCTGTCCCAGGCGCCCGGGAGCTCCCGGGCGCCCCAAATGAATTGCCTATAAAAAGGCACCCAAACCCCTTCTTCTTCCCACACCAAAAACCATCCTCCTTCCTCACTTCATTCCTTCCAAGGAGATCAAATGACACTTGTGCTTCCTCAATCTCAATCATGCCTCCCCGGTATGATTTCTTTTATGCATTTAGAATTATTATCTTAAATCCTTTCTTATAAATGCATGTTTCTTAACTTAGAAAACGCCGAGCAAACCAAGCGAACCCCGGTACCGAACCGAGTCCCGACCCTAGTTCCCAACTCTAGAACTGTGTAATAAGTTTGCTCGAACAACCTATAAGTCTATCAAAACTAGCTATCTCAATAGACATTTCTTTACCCAATCTTGTCCTTTAGCCATGAATGTTATAAACTTTTATCAACTAGACAATCTAGTATTATGCACTCATTCAATTAACACATCTTTATATGCAGAATTCTATAATAACATAGTTAGACAGAACGATCTCATATTTGTCACTACTGTTCAAGGGATACCCTTGTCAATCACCCCTACTTTACTAAATCAATTTCTTGGACTACGACCCTCCCAGTCCACCTTTTGTTGCTATCCACCTAGGGATCCTCCATTTGATGCTCCCTACTCTCACATTACTCTAGACACTCTCCACTCCTATTTCTATAGGGAAGCTAGACTCCCCGTAGCTAGACGATTTCAGTCCGTTGACCTTCAGGCCCAGGACTACGCCCTGTACAGAGTCCTGGTCCGCTGTATTTTACCACTATCCACTAGGGATGTCGCGACCCTGCGACCTTTTCATACCTTCCTTCTGTATGCCCTGATCCATCATCTTGACATTGACATTGGACTACACATGTTTCATACTATTCTGCATGTGTCCAGTGTTACCACTCAGGGACGAGTGCGCACTCCCTTCTGCCACATCATCACCTCCCTCCTTCATCACCAAGGTCGTGACATTACCGTGGGTGAAATAACCGTGATGACCGATTTTGATGAGATAGGGTTTAGGAACTTCTCTTTAGCTGGTATAGAGGTGTCGACCACCGAGGTTTTGACTTGGAGACGACAGCGAGCCGGAGCTCAGATCGACTCAGACGAGGAGGTTGAAGTAGATGTCGCCGATTTGGCAGTCGAGGCTTGAGCACACATAGATGAGCCCCCTCCACCGACACTCTACGAGAGAGTGACACGGTTGGAGACACAGGTCCAAAGCCTCCGAGAGGAAGTGGAGGCAAATCATGCCGAAGATATGGAGACAAACCTGGGCTACTACACTGAGTATATGAGTGCCCTTAGAGTTGAGAGGGAGACCAGAGACGCACAATATCACGAGATGATGGCGATGTTTCGATCTTGGCAGCCAGGCTCTTCTGATCATCCTGGTCCCTCCTCCTAGATTTGATTAGCATTGTACTAGTGACTATCTGACTGCCCCTACTCAGTAGGGTTGACTCATGTTTGACTTGTATGACTGTGCTGAGTCTCTCTGTTGACCAGCTGACTTATGGAGATGAGTACTTGTTTTTCTCTACTATTTGATTAGCAGTTAGGATTATATTTGGTAGAATAGGTTTAGTCTATTTTTTTGTCTTCTTTTCCTTTACTCATTTCAAAATCAGTTTTAAAGGAGTTTTTAAAATGCTTTCAAAATTAGCTTTTACTTAGTTTTGAAAAGTTTAAAAATAAATTTTTTGACTTAGTTTTATCTTTAAAAATTACCCCCTTCAAAACTAGGGTTTTTTCGTAAATGGACTTAGCCTAGGCCCTAACCCTAGAACTGCATGCACCTATAGATTTAGAAGCCAGCATCTCACAAGCACCTTAGGGTACTTTTTGATTGATAACCTAGAATGGGTTGAGATGCTTAGGTCTTTGCCTTAATTCAAGATGCTATAAGTCAGTGCATCTGCAGTAATTGGGGCACTAAATGCAACTTACACAGTAATCAAGTTAAGTGTCAAGTTTAGAAAATCTAACTTGAACAGAATACTTAACTTGACTAACCCTAGCAAAAACTACTGTTTAATAGTAGTTAGTAAGTAGCTAATTGGGTTAGACAGGACCCTAAAAGAGAAAATCGAAATTGATTTGGTTTAGTTCATATCCTGAATTGATTCATTACAGCAAATTATGCAATTTATTATTTGCTTTTATGCACTTTAATCATCCTTTTTCTGCTATATTTCTTTATTTTTGATATATGGCAAAGGGGGAGAGATAGGAAAGGAGAGAGTTTAAAATTTTTTTCTAAATCAAAATTTCAAACGCTATCCTTTATTCAAAAAGTACTTTAAGTTTTCAAAATTTTTCCAAATACTTAAACTTAAGTTTTCAAATCAAATTTTTTTCAAGAATTTAAACTTAAGTTTTCAAATCAAATTTTACTAAGTATTTATGTAGCGACCCGCCTTCTTCTACCTTAGACGGATCGTTACTTTTCTCTACTTCTCGACTCTAATACATGACTAAAAGAAATGCGGAAATCTTTTTTTTTTCTAAACTTTTAAATTCATCTAAAATGATATTCTAACTTATGTAGCCATGCATGATACCATGTCACACTTTCCTTCTCCAAAATCGTAGTTGATACTTATTGAAACAAGCCTCATCCAACCTAAACTGCCCGTACCAGTCGACTGGTGACGTAGCAGTCGACTGATACGCCTGTAATCAGAATTACAGGTTTCGGCACTTGCTTCTTTACTCCACCAAACCTATACTTTCGAGCCATACGAAATCATGATACCATTTCTATACACTATACCAGTTTTCTAAACAATTTAACCAATCAAAATGAACCCATAAACTTAAAATTAGGACTTTTACGAGATTTAGCAAGTTATGGAAAACTATCAAAAACTTTAGTCTAGAGTTTGTACCAAACTTTGTTTCTAACCATTTAAACTCATCATGCAAGATTCTATAACATTGCTAAAGCATTATGGAATATGAATGCAACTTCTCTAGACATATTTAAGCAATAAAAACTTAATTCAAAGAGAATTTGATACTATCTTGGCACAGGCGTCTATTTTCTAACAAAGTATCAATACTTCCATCTACTCATATTTCTACTCATCCAATGCAATCATAAAAATATATAGACTAAAAGAAATGACATGGAATCTTTACTCTAAGGAATTGAGCATATAAACCTATCCATAACTTAAATATTCGCTAAACTCCATAAAGCAAGAACATGAAATTCAAATGAACTATAACATTATGAATTAATAACTAAATTGTCTTGCGCCAAAGATCTCTCCATAATCAGCCACCACACACACTCTACTCAGCACCGCCTTGTCGTCTTCCTTCAGAATTGCTTGCCTTTACCTTTATCTGTAATAAGAGGAAATGCATCTATAAGCGAAAAGCTTAGTAAGTACTATCTAGCTCACAAAAACTCGAAATGTGCAAACATGCTTCTAGATCAAACTGAACATCATATGAGATACTAATATGCTTGAAAGAAAACTAAGAACATGTATAGCTCAAAACATGCATACTCAAGCAATAGATAATCTCAATTTACTTTTCTTAGCTCAACTTGAAACTTTAGCTATTCTTTAACTTTTGAAAACTTTCTGAAACTTTAGAAAACTTTGCTAAAGCATATACTTGAAAATAATAATCACTTGGATCCACTGAAGACGTAAGTACCATCTGATGCGCGTTCCCTAAAAGGTTGGGGTAGCGAGCCACCAATCCTAATAGAGCAGACCTTGGTCTACCAGGGCCAAGACCTTGGAATTGGACACCTGGATTTCTTTAACGACGCCCTTGGACGCCGGGTACTGGCCTTATAAAATAAAATAGTTTTTCTTTCTTTTCTTTCTTATCTGTAAATGCCTTGGCATTTTCTGGAGCACCTTGCGTGCTAAAATCCCTAAGTCTTGACTTTTGGGGATTTCTTAAGGCCTTGGCCTTTTTTTTTTCTTATCTTTATCTTTTCTTTTCTTTTCTCATAGCTTTTCTTGGACCCTAAACTCACATAGGGTATTAATCAACATATATAAGCATATAATGAACTAATATCACATGCAAAAACTTAAACAAAAAGGAAATATCTCTTTTAAAAACTTTTAAAGGAAATTCTCGCGGAAAAACCGCCTCTTACTGCAGGTGAGCAGTACTTACATTGATATCTTGGACTTACAACCAAGATTAATGTCTAGAACTCGGAAGAAACTTGAGATCTCGGAGAATTCTTCACGTCTACGCGTTCCTCTCGTCGCGGGGATCCCGAATATAGAATTATCTCTTGGATAAGAGTCTTGGCCGGCCCTCCTTGGCCTTGATGTTGGTCGGCGTCGCCCAAGAGAGGAGAGGGAGAGGGGTCGGCGGATGGTGAGGGTTTGGAGAGGAGAGAAATAAAATTTCTCTCTTTAACTATCTATTTATACTTAAGGGCGGATTAACTTAACTATACCTTAAATAGAGTTCTCTCCGTCCCTTGTTGTGCTTGATACCCCTAGCCCAGCCGGTTGCGTGTTTGTGTGGTCTCGCGGTGGTCGCGGGTTCGATCCACCTGCTGCACTTAATTGGTTTTTTTCCTTTTTTGGCTTTTTCCTTTTTCTTTTTCTTTTTCCAAAAATACCAAACGGACTCGGAAAATTCCATAAAAATACTCTAAAAATTCCTAAAAATACCTAGAATATTTCTAAACCATTTCTAAATAATTCTAAGGACTTTAAGAACTAAAAATGGAAATTTTGGGGCGTTACAATTTAAACATAAGTTTTCAAATCTTTCTTAGTACTTAAACTTAAGTTCTCAAAGTATTCTAAAGTATTTAAACTTAAATTTTCTACAAGTATAAATTTTCCAAAGTGCACAATCAAAATTATTTTGGAAAATATAAAGGTTCTGTTAAAAATTATTCTAAGTAAAATCCATTTTTAGACTTAGAATTTATTTTCAAAAAACCCCACGAACTTTTGAAAAATCTAGGGGGAGATTCCTTCCAGGGGGAGGAAACAAAATTTCATTTTACTTGTTCTGATTAACTTAACTTTTTGAACCAGGGTTGCCATAAATCAAAAAGAGGGAGATTATTGGTGCAGAAAGCACCTAAGTCGAACCTGTATTTTGATAATGGTAAAAGGGTTCAAAAAGTTAAGGTATAATGTTTATCTAACATATTACTTAAGTGTGCAGGAAAAGTCCTAGCGAAGGACTGCTAGGCACCTGGCGAAGGAATGTCAGGATACAAAACCCTAGCGAAGGACTGCTAGGCACCTGGCGAAGGAATGCCACGATATAAAGACCTAGCGAAGGACTGCTAGGCACCAGGCTAAGGACAGCTTGGTACCAAAGACCTAGCGAAGGACTGCTAGGCACCAGGCGAAGGACAGCTTGGTACTGAAGACCTGGCGAAGGACAGCTAGGCACCTGGCGAAGGACAGCTGGGCAAAAGTCCAACCGGAGGAGCTGGTTGGCATCAGGTAAATTCTCCCGAGAGGAGTAGGTGAGGACGCGTTCCCCGTCGAGGGAACAGTAGGCGTCGGTTCGACCTAGGGTTCCATTTTGGAGACCCAAAGTCAGAACCAAGACAGCTAAGGCTATATAAAATTAACATATTATTGATTTATGTTGTTTTGGACTAACCCTGGATGCAGGACCAAAGGAACGAGTGTCTGCAGCTCAGAGAGCCTCAAAGGAGTGAGGCAGCAGCTGAGTAGGGCGCCCGGAGTGTCCCGGGCGCCCCCAAGGTAAATACAAAACTGATGAAGCAAAAAGAGTGCTTCGACAGCTTATGGGCGGGGCGCCCCTGTGCTCCCGGGCGCCCCCCATGCTCCCGGGCGCCCCAGATGGTTCGGGCGCCCCCAGTGCAAGCCAACGAAGCAGAAGCCAGCAAAGCCAACGGATAAGAGTCGACCCAGTCAACCCGGGCGCCCCCATCAAAGCCTGATCCCGAGATTTAAGGGATCAGAGCTGACCGAGAGGAACTCGGATCAGCTGACACGTGGGGGGCGCCCCCAACGTTCCGGGCGCCCCCAGGGGCTATAAAAGGGCCCTCGACCCCAAGGCTTCTATCAATCAATTCTTCCAACGCATTCACGCTCTTCTACTCTCGCGCTCTGCTCCGGAAACCTCCCGACTCGAGATACAAGCACCGACGATGTCCCTCTGCTCAGAAAATACAATCTACACCGGACGTCGGTAACGAAGAGCTACTTTTAGTTTACTGCACTGTTTCTGTAATACCTTTTGTAAACTGGTTTTGCGTACATATAGAATTGCCCGCAGTAAACGGTCAACAACCGTGGGCCTTGGAGTAGGATCCGACCGCGACTCCGAACCAAGTAAAACTGCTTGCGTCCTTGAGTTGTGATTTAATTTTCCGCTGCGTATGCTCTTATTTTTAATCCGAAAATGATTTACGATATTCACCTCCCCCTCTATCGTTTCTCTCGATCCAACAGTGTTAAGCGCCCAAGAGCTCTCGGGCGCCCAACAACTGCCACATCAGCAAATGGATAATTCCTACCGGGGCTATAAATAGACCCCTGAAGCTCAGTTTGTTTCATTCATTCTATTCCAAGCATTAGCAAACAAGTTTAGAATAGTTTCTCTTTCTTTTTTTCAGCTTTCCACGTGTTAGAGGCTTCTCCACCCGAAGGAATTATATTCTGGAGAATCGACCCATATTCACAACCTTGGATTAGCAACCTCCCCGGCTACAAACTAAATAAATTCGGTAGCCTCGTTATTTAATGTTTGCTTTATTTATGATATTTGTGTCCTAACTAATATCTTTGTTAAGCAAAAACAAGAGATAGAATTTTCTTTTTCAGGAGCAATTCACCCCCCTCTTGCCGACCTTCGATCACCCTCACATCCTTACTAAGTTGGAAAAGCAAGAGATTTGACTGACTTACTTGCAATGTTATTCACCGCTCTCTAGCCGCCCTAACTGGACCTACAGCTTTTAAGTTTCTGTCCATGCGTCTTCCCCATAGACTTTTTCTTGTTTGGGCCAAGCCCAGCAGCAGCAGTATTGACAACTTCTTTTATCTTTCCCCCTTTTTTTAACTATTTTCTTTTATTCTTAGATCCGGAAGCACGAACAAAACCATCATCTACAAAAGCTTATCCAAAATTTTTACGGATTTTATTCTCTTCGCCTTCAGATCAACATGGCATTAGACATTAGTGAAAATTTTAATACTTTCACTGTGAGTCGGATTCTATTTCATCGTCTCCTATGAATCAGGAAAAGAACGGATTACTATCTGAACTTATTGTTTATCAGTTAACTCATGACCAACAGTCATTAACTCCAGAATTATATTATTCATTTCCCTCAGTTGTTGAGTCATGAATATATTTGAAACTTTTTGTAGTTGTCAAACTAAACATCATGAGTCGATGGAAATGACTCATACTCATAGACTCGTCTATTATTGAACTAATCAATATATGCTTAGTAGTAGAGTCTTTTTTTCTTTCATGCCTTATAGACATCGATATCACGTTTATGTTGTGTTGTTAAACCATCAACAGGTTCTTCAATAATCTATAGCGTCTAGAACTTTTTGTTCGTAAAGAATATATTATATCTTGAGATATCATATTTTATGATTATTCCCATATAGTTTCTCTCTCTTATTAATTCAGCTATGATATTCTTAGTAGTCATAATCTATCATAAATAAACACATTATTTAGCTATTCAATATACTTCTTATATTTGTAATTTATGATTCACTCAATGTAAATTTGAATTGGTTTACAAAATCAAGTATAAACGTTTTCACTCATCATTTGTAAGATCTAATCCAATTAATTATATTATACATATCTCATCAAATGAACTAATCATTAAATGGACTATTAATCATTAAATAAATAAATCATGGAATGATTTATGAACTAATCATTCTTTTAAGACACATAATATTCTTTTTTCAAGTTTATTAACACATAACATACTCAGTCAACTCATAACATAAACAACTTTGAAAAACTAGATATTACACTACTGCTCCCACTAGGATAAACACTATTGCAGTAATAATCACCACAATCCCTATCTTTCTTGGCTCGCTAGGGTATTCTTAGGTAAACCGACATCTTGATCCTTTTTTGGATCCTCCTCAATTTTTTCAGGATCCTCTCGGTGAGGTGGAATTTTCTGATTCACATGCTATACACAACTCTACATATGTGATATGTCCTTCATGGAGCCCCATACTTCATTGAGGTATATCGATAGCAATCAAATCAAACCCCAAATCTAATAATTATCCAAGATTGAAAAATCTTATTAATTGAGTTTCCAAAATAACCTATCGAGCATTTTAATGTGTCCCCTGACTCCGCAAGAAGGGTCATACACTATCTCCTAGATAGCCTCCCTGATCAACTCATTTCATTGCACATCACAACGAGTCATAGTGTATATTATCCGTGACATCTAAAATTAAAAATGATAAAGTTAATACAAAACTAACAAGTCAGTAATAAAATTGGTTAATTTTAATTTAAAGTATGCATAGAACCAATACACTAAAAACATAAAAGCAATCAATAGGTAAGGAAAATTTTCATAAATTTTCCTAACTCGAATGCACACAATTTGCCTCATTTAAATTTATTTTTCATAAAGATAGATTTAATTTAAAAAAACCTAAATGATTAGGAAAATATTCTATAACAAGATTAGAATATTATTCTGAGCGGACTCATAATCATAATGTGGTCAATGCCGACAGGTCATTAAACGATCAAAGTTAAAACTAAGTCTAAGTAGGTTTATCTTGGTGACAACTCAGCCAGTGTACCCACTCGATAAAAAACCCACTCAGCATACCCGAGTCAAATTGTTAACCAAGTTCGAAAACCCACTCAGCATACCCTAGTCAATCAATTTGAAGACAATGTCGACTCCGTGAGTCAACTGAGTTCGAATACTAGCTTGGCCCATTAATTGTCCCTGTAAAAACTAATATAATCAGAACTAATCTTATTGGACCTTTGTCCAAATCCAATTCTTCAAACCCAATCCCAATTAAGTTTAACATGTATGGCATTAATTAAAAAACGTGAAGCTCAAAACCCTGCTATCCACGCAATTTTTTTGAGTCCAAACCCAAATAATTTCAACATGCATTACATTAATTAAGCCCAAATAATTTGCCCAATCCAACGCTGAAGCGGAACAGAGAAAGAGAAAAAGAAGGGGAAAAAAAAAACCTTAACCTAACGCTTCATCTTTTCTCTGCTAACAACCATGCCGTCATCACCTGCGCCTGTGTGACCCCTTTACCCCCACGGACTGGTTCGGTTGGTAAGGCGTCTGACCGTTTGTTTCGGAGGTCTCAGATTCGAGAGTCGTCAGTCGCACATGGGGTAAAAACATGGTCTGCTGACTTTAATCCTCTCAGCCCCAGGTGCCTTATCCCACTAGTAAAATCGTGATTTATCTTCCTCTGGACACCTGTGGGGCAGGGACTATGGGGCCGCTAAGATGGCGGTTCCACCTTTTTTTGTGTTCCTTTTCGCCCACCGGCCACAATCGAAGTGGGTGTTGGCGGCTGCGCTCGGGGCCTGACGACGGCCGTAGTTCGCGACTATATCCAGCGACGATGGCAGATCGATTCGCTACACAATCGCGATTTCACCCGGCAACGGCATTCGTTCAGTGACGTCGTTTGTCCGGCCACGACGGTCATCCGACGGTGGCGTTCGACCGACGATAGCGTTTGCCCGGCCACGACGTTTGCCCGGCCACGGTAGCACGCTACGGAGCAAACTCCGTCAGCGATACCTCCCACCTAGAACATGTCCCTTGACGCATCTGATTGTTTGATCGAATTTCAGCAGTGAAATCGCATGCAGAAGAATTTCGATGCAGAGGTATTTTCATACGTTTATTACCATTGTCAATGAAAATGTATAATTCACGGAACTGTAAAACTATGTAAACACTTACAGCGATTATTACCTATGTACTTGTGAAGAACAATCACAAGATAGAATAGTCCTACAATCTTCACGAACCAAATTCCTCACAATACAGGATGTTCTTCCTTTGGACAGACATCAACGTCTCTGATGCATCTCCTTTCTTCAGCACGAGAGCGAAAGGGAAAAAAGACAAATCCCTGACTGCTCTAGGACGAACCTTTTAACTCTATTTATCTTTTGAATTATGATGTTAATTGTTTTTGGATAGCTATGTTACTACTATTTCTAGTTGACTTTACAAATCTTCAAAATATGAGCATGAATCATCCCTAAAATCTAAACTATGTTACTGATCAAAGCTACTACTGTTTTCTAAGGCACATTTTCAATGGCTTCCTTGAGTGTAACCTTGGTGATACAGTGGCAAAAAGATAAAATGCTGGTCTCCAACGTTCTTTCCGTCTTAGAATCAACACGAAAGAGATAAATCATGATAACTGAAAAGATAAGAGGTTGAGAAGGGAGAGACTTTTTACACAGGATGTAGAGATTTACATTCTACCAGTCCCGTGGCTGGAACCCAAGATCTCTAGTGACAATCTATTAACTCCTTACCATCTCAGCTATGCTCGCGAGAGCATAACCTTGGTGATATAGAACTGACGCAAGAATAGTCGAATTTTAACTGTCATAATTTTTTTTTAGAATGAATTTTTTAATCAAAACTATTATATTTGTTACTGGATAGAACTCAGCCAAAGTTTTGAATTCAAAAAAAAAAATGTTACATCCTTTTACTATTTTTATTATTAACTTTTATTTTTTGACATTTAGAATATTTTTGACCATTATTGTTTATTATGAATTACGATTTATCTATATACTTAGTATATGTTTAGTTGTTTTTAAGATTATCTTTATTATTGAATAAAATTTTTATTTTTGATAAAATTAAGAAACAACGATTTTTCTTAATTGGTTCCCTCCACAATTACTGTGGTGTTATGTCCGTCATCATCTATATTTTTTTTTATCATTTCTTTTCTATTCTTTTCAAAACTTGCCTAGCACAATAGTCATTATGACAATGAATAGTATGATGCTGACTATCACAATCAAAATTTGTCAGCTCTGATATCAATTGATATTGGATAGAATAACGATTATTTTGTGGATTGGCGAGAAGACAAGAAGAGATAGCCATTATCCTTTGGATTTTTTTCTGAAAAAATAAAATTTTATTTAATAACAAAGAATTATTATTCAACATCTAAATAGATGTTTATATAGACTATGAACTATAAGATAAAGAAGAAAAGAAATCCTAACCTATAATCATTGATGTCAAAAAAATTATTATTCATAAATTCATGATCTTAAAATTCTTAAATGGACTCAATATTCAAAAATATAAAAATATAATATTACCAAAAATATTTAAAAATAAATATTACTAAAAATAATAATAAAACTCCACATCAAGTTGTCACCTTGCTAGGATATTTCCTCGAAGTTTCGTAGTGAATGAAAAAAGAACACGAGAACATGATATAAGTATACTTCTGTACGAATGAAGTTCTATTCAACTTGCAAAAGGAATTCCGAGAAGAGTAGAAAAGAAGGGATAAAAAGCAACTAACATAGATTAGAACAGTTCATATTCCAAAGATAAAGGAATACTTCTCTGCTCACAACTTTGAGCATGATTCATATTTCTTTTGCTGGTTGTTGCGTGAAGTTCATGCTTTGGTTCTTGGCTGATTTCAACTAAACCACGAAGGTGATTGGACTTCAAAGGATGAGCAAGTATACAAATATATATACATGAGCTAGGTTGCAACATCCTCTCTTGCCGATCGAGATCCAATGCGACAACTCGAATGAATAGATTTATCTGGTAGGATTCAACTTGTGGCCGTTGATCGAGGGAATACCGAAGTGGATTGCTTGGCTTAGTTTCTCCTCTTCTAGCAAATGGCAATGGTGATGCATGTAGCATGTAATCCTTCAAGTATATATTCTTCAGTGCAGTAAGCAATTTAGGGGGCGCTTGATATATATTTAGTAATAGAAATGGTAATGTATTTTGATTGAGGAGTTTATGAGTTTAATGATAACCTAGTAGGGGTTGGATTATGAAATCAAGGGTATCATATCCTTATTTTAATTCCGATTCTCGTATATCAAATATCATAAATGGGAATGAAATAGATTTCATTCTCATTCCACTTTCTAAACCTGTTTACCAAGC
>JAGFNQ010001408.1:153868-187792 GCA_024364735.1 Boesenbergia rotunda | reverse complement strand
CTTTCGTCTCGCTTGTCTTCTTCCTTGCGCGACAGCGGGCGACGCGACGTGCGGCGATGACGGGCGACATGCGACGGTGGCCGGAGGCGGCGACGGCGACACCAGCGCACCTCGCTCGTCTTCTACCTTGGCGCGACAGCGGGCGACGGCGACGGGCCGGAGCGGCGACACCAGCGCACCTCGCTCGTCTTCTTCCTTGGCGCGACAGCGGGCGACGGCGACCCGTCGCCCGCTGTCGCGCCAAGGAGAAGACGAGCGAGGTGCGCTGGTGTCGCCGTCGCCGCCTCCGGCCCGTCGCCGTCGCCCGCTGTCGCGCCAAGGAAGAAGACGAGCGAGGTGCGCTGGTGTCGCCGTCGCCGCCTCCGGCCACCGTCGCATGTCGCCCGTCGTCGCCGCACGTCGCCCGTCATCGCCGCACGTCCACCGTCGCCCGCTGTCGCGCAAGGAAGAAGACGAGCGAGGCGAAAGAGGAAAAAAATTAAAATTAATTAAAATAATTAATAGAGAAATGTTAATTTCTAAAAAAAAAAAAAAGAGTAGCGCACAGGAGCGCACTGTTGGAGCGCATTATAACAATTCTCTCTCTCTCTCTCTCTATATATATATATAACTTATATCTTATTCTATATATTATTTTTTTCACATTTATATTTTATTTTTATTTTAATTTTATTTATTTTTATATTTTTAATCTATAAACTCTATTATTTATTTATATTTTATATTTTCTTTATTTTTTATTTGTATATATTTGTATATTTTTTTCTCTTTATATATTCACTTTATCTTTCTCTCTTTATATATTTATATTTTTATCTTTTGTCTTTTTTATAATGACTTTATTTTTCTCTCCATTTTTATATTTTCACACCAAAGAGGGTCTAAAATAAAAATATTTTTTTAGCCCAAAAAAGGTCTGAAATGAATTTATTTCAGGCCATTTTTGGTCCTGAAATTTAATTGATTTTTAATAAGTTTTTGATAATATCTAATATATCTTAATTTACATATATAAATTTTATTTTAATTTTTATTTCATATATTTCTAATATATAATTGTACGAACTCTATTTTTTTATATTTTATATATCTGTCAACTAATTCTATTTCTTTTTTATATTTTATATATTTTTCCTTATTTTATTTTATTTATTTTGTTTTGTTTTTTTAATTTTTTTAATTATATCCTTATTTCAATTATTTATTATTATTTTGAAAAAATAATTTTGACAATGAATATCAAAGGGTTTGATATTCTCGGAATTTCAGATCCAACGTGGCCTGATATTGATTTTATTTTAACAATATATTTTTAAAATATATGCATCATCATTTATTATTTATTTATAGGATAGATCTTTAATTATTATTTAATTTTTTCACAATCATAGTAAAATATAATAAATTATTCTGGATGAGTGTTGTACAAGGTAGGAATAGATATATAGGGTGAGAGAAAGTGAGAATATATGTAATCGAATCATAATTTGTTATTTTAAAATTAAATTATGAAAAGGTGATTTGGAATCTCGAAAAGTGAACTATAAAAGATATTATTGGGAGGGATATAAAAATAATGAATTGATTTTATATGTGTTCCTTATAAAGAATAAAGGGAAAATTTTCTTAAACTCCCCAATCTCAAACTCACCTTTGCATGCAGTCTCCATTCGAAAATTTCTTTGCATGCAGTCCCTGATGAGATTGACAAAACAGTTTTGTAAGTATTATTTGAAAAAAGTTGAGTATAAAAATTAGAAATTTGAATATGTAAGATTGCATTCACCACGTCAAGAAACTGTTTACTTTCAAATTTTCTAAATTAGTACTAAATCTCAAATAATTTATACTTAAATATTTACCATATATACTCAATTTTCACTCTTTTATACTCAATCCATCAGGGAGGGAATGTAAAGAATTTATCAAATGAGGACATGCAAAGATCAATTTGGAATTGGGGACTTTTCTAACCATTTATCATAAAATATACTTTTTAATAAATATGAATTCTTAGTAAAATACCGTTTAAAATTTAGGGGGTGCTTGGTAAGCGGGTTTAGTAGGCGGGAATGAGAATGAAATCTATTTCATTCCCATTTATGATGTTTGGTATACGGGAATCGGAATCAAAATATGGATATGATACCCTTGATTTGATAACCCAACCCCCACCTAGGTTATAACTAAACCCATAAACCCCTTAATCAAAATCTATTACTATTTCCATTGTCGAATATATACCAAGCGCCCCTTACAAATATATTCATCAGTTGATAAGACCCAACTCAGTGCCCAATTAAAAAAACGGTTAATTGGAGAAAACTCCCATCTTAAACTGGCCTTTGCTTGCACTCCCCACTTGATAAATTCTTTGCATTCACTCCCTGATAGATTAAGTATAAAAGAGTGAAAATTCAATATACATTGTAATGATTTGAGTATAAATTGTTTGAGATTGAGTACTAATTTAAGAAATTTGAGTATAAAGTTTCGGTGACCCTTCATGGTGAAAATCTTTATGTGGTGAGTATAAAAGAGTGAAAACTCAGTATATACATTATAACGATTTGAGTATAAATTGTTTGAGTTTGAGTACTAATTTAAGAAATTTGAGTATAAAATTTCGGTGACCCCTCATGTGAAAATCTTGATGTGGTGGATGCAACGTCACATACTCAAATTTTTAAATTTTATACTCAAATTTTTTCAAATAATACTCAATCTAAATCAATTCATACTTAAATTTTGATAATGTATACTGAAATTTTATTATATACTGAAACAATGTATACTCAAATTTTTTTCAAATAATACTTAAATTTCTTAAAGTAGTATTCAATCTGAAACAATTTATACTCAAATCTTTATGATTTATACTGAATTTTTACTCTTTTATACTGATAAAAAAAAGTAACACACAAAACTGTCTTGTCAATCTCATCAGGGAGTGCATGCAAAGAAATTTTCGATTGGGGAGTGCATGCAAAGCCCAGTTTGATGTTGGGGAGTTTTATCAAATTTTCCTTTAAAAAAAACAAAAATATAAAATTTTAAATAATCAAAATCAATTTTAAGGGGGTGCTGCTTGTTGTTTAAGTTATCTGCTCCGGCCGCAAAGTTTAGATGAGATCTGGATTCACGCGTTCTGTTCCTTATTTCGCACTAAATCTTCCTACCTTTTCGTCTCAAGATCTGAGCGGATCTCTATCGGCTTATTCTGAGAAATCTTAAGCCGTTGCTGCATTCGTCACTCGTAGATCGCATCGGGCGTAGCGACTTCTGCGAGTTCCCTCCCGTATATCGGATCCATAAAAGGCTAAAGGCTCGATCTTTCGGCGTTTTGTGAGGGATGGCAGCGAGAATGCCCGGCGTTATCGCTCTTTTCGACGTCGATGGGACGCTCACCGCACCTAGAAAGGTTGATTTTTGGCTTTCTGGGATTGAGTGAATCCCTCTCTCTGTCCAACTGACTCTTGCTTGATTTCTTTTTTTAGGAGATAACGCCGCAAATGCTGGAGTTCATGCGGGAACTGAGGAAGGTAGGCGGCAAACACGCGTCCGGATCTGCAGATTTTTTGGTGGGATTTTGCTTAAGTTTATCGAATGTTTAATTGGCTTCGTTTCGGCAGGTTGTCACCGTAGGTGTTGTGGGAGGATCTGACCTAATTAAGATTACAGAACAACTTGGAAATTCAGGTCAGTTCCCACCTTTTTGTGCTTCTTCGTCAAAACAGTATTTATATTCCAGGATGTACTCTTAGATAACGATATGATCTCATTTACTGGTTGTATATTAAGACTGAATAACTATTAATAATTTGAAAACTATATTTTCAATCATTCTACAAAGCAAACGATGAGGTTCTTCAATGGACATGTCCCGTTTCGGCAAGAAAGTTTGTTTTTTCTACTGCTGCTACTACACCAAACCTGCAGTTTTGCTAATGGGTCTTATCGCAAATCCTATCCAAACACCTGCTTATTTACTTGAATAAAAATCTATTTTCACAAGATAGTGATGCCTCTTCTGCTGGCAAAGACTAAATCTTCCTTCTGTCATGCTTTCACTCAATGGATTAGCATGAATTGAGTTCAATGCTTCAATTGGTTGATTTCAAGATGAAGACATTATGTTTTATTCTCTTCTTATTGCTTGAGTCGGTGAAGGCAAGCAATGCTGGGTTTCCTGATATTTTGTTGTGGTATCAGTTAGATACTACATCTGCACATATCTTTACATTTCTTTATCATTGTGCTACACTCCTAATGTCTAACCTTCTTATGCAGTTCTAAATGACTATGACTATGTATTCTCCGAAAATGGTCTTCTTGCTCACAAAAATCAGAAACTAATTGGTCGACAGGTAACTATGACTTTATACTATATCTTGGTTGTTACAAGATAATATTTACTTCGGTTTATTTCATAGTGAATGACACTTGATCTGTTTTTCCCTCTAGAAAATGCTTTTTGAAGAAAAAAAGAGAGAAACAAATTAGTAGGAAGGAATGTTACTGCCTTTCCAATATTTAGTTATGTTCTTATCTATTTTCAGTGTAATGCTTGATCTAATTAATAATTTGACATGTAAATCCTGTTTACTACAGGTTTTTATAGTTCATTGCTGTTGGACTCAACCAATATTTGTTTGCAAAATGTTCTGATTTTAACTGAATCTATTTGCTATGTGGCATACCTATAATCATTCAACCTTCTATTCCTGAAAATGACAGTTGTATCATTAATGGATGTTTATTCTTCTATTAGTCAAGGAGCCTTTTCATTTTTTTGTTCTTATTTGTATTCTTCATTGATGTTTAGCTAATCATATTCAGGTGATCTAGTTCTCTTAATTTTACCGCATAAGAGAAATTGCGTTTAGAGTTCAAATGGATGTTCAGTATTACCCTACATAAGTCATAGAATTGTAAGTGGGATCTAAAGAGATGCTACTTCAGTATCTACAATATGTTAATTTTTGAAAAGAAACTCCAACTAAATTTACAGGACTAGGGTCAAGTTTAACAACTAGAACATTCTTGTCCTCTTTCCTATTCTGGTCTTGGTAATCTAAAGGATTTCTCTGATGCTTTTCAGAGTTTGAGATCATTCCTCGGGGAGGATAAACTTAAGGTGAGATACTATATTTAGATTGTTATTTGGTACAATGTTTAACTATAGCTAAAGTATTAACTTCTTGTGTAGGAGTTCATTAATTTTACTCTTCATTATCTCGCCGATTTGGAGATTCCAATAAAACGGTAGCAAAGAATACTTTTTAATAATAGTTTGCAGTTTAACTTTTATACCTCCAACTCATATCCCTTGAGGGTTATTGGTGTTCAGAGGGACATTTATAGAGTTTCGAAGTGGAATGTTGAATGTCTCTCCAATTGGAAGGAATTGCAGCCAAGAGGAACGTGATGAATTTGAAAAATATGATAAGGCTTGTACCTTCTTTTTTTTTTTAAAATAAATAGTTATGATGCTCACTGTTTGGCTTTAATATTGGATGTCTCCTTGAGCTATTGGCGAAAGTTTGTGTCCTATTGTCTTTTAGGTTCACAATGTACGACCGAAGATGGTCTCTGTGTTGCGGGAAAAGTTTGCGCATATGGATCTAACATTCTCAATTGGGGGGCAAATAAGTTTTGACGTAAGTTAACTTATAGGTACCATGTGTTTATTTTTTGTAGATATAATATATGACCTAAATAGCTAGATTAATTACCATTTTACTTGTTTATTTCTGATTGTAGGTTTTCCCTAGAGGTTGGGACAAGACTTACTGCTTGAAATACCTTGATGAATTCCAAGAAATCCACTTTTTCGGTGACAAAACCTACAGGGTAGTTTTTCTTCAGCTTTCTTCTCGAGTGCCAGTTCTCTGTTTCACAAGTATTGGACTTGCTAGCAATAAATAGTTTCACATGGCTTAATTACTCTTGGCTAAGTTACTCCATAGAAATTTGTTCACAAATCTGAGTTGAACTTTATTTATATTCATTTGGTCCTTGTTAATTGCAAAGTACATCAATCTGGAACTATCATACACACATTGACAGTTTAATTTACAAAAAAGATACAAGCAAATATGATAACTCTTTATTTCTCATGTCCAATTTGTTTATTATTCTAGGAGTAATTGCATGACCTAGTTTAGTAAATTAAGTTTTTAAGAGAGAGGAAAGTGATCCTTAAGTAGCTAAATCTTAAATGAAAGTTCAGTACATAAAGTTTATATTCCTGATACGATAGATTTGAGGGATGTAATAGGTTTTTAAATCATATAGAAAAAGGTATTGGAATTTTTAGATTTTGTAACTCAACTATTCAGTACTGTGGCCCCAATTATTGAAATCTTGGAAATTCTTTTTTTAGTCTTTCTTTGTTAGTCTTTCAAGAATGCTAAATTTGTCATTGCCAGGAAAAATAATTCTTGACATTAGATATATTTTTTCACTAAATTACTTTGCTATTGTTTGCATAAAAGAATCAGATTCTGAATAGGGGATTCCTCCTCATATAACCAATATGTGATTTATCATTGTTCAGGGAGGAAATGACTATGAAATATACGAGTCTGAACGAACTGTCGGCCATGCAGGTATACCTTGTGGATATGTTCTGTTATTAACATTTATAGTCCGCTTTCACTAAGTATTCTTTTTCATGTCTAGAACAGTTGACTAGGATTATCTCATGGTTGTAGCGTTGTGAAACAGCCTGTCATTAGATAAAAATCATTATTGTTTTCTTTCAAGTATACTCTAGCTTTATGAAATGCAACGAAAGAACTGTGAGTTATAAGCTTGCTTAGTTATTACCGCTAGTAAAAATATCTTATTTGCTATATCACCCTTAATGCAAAGATCTTTGCTGATCATTGATTTTGCTCTTTTGCAGTCACAAGTCCAGATGATACAGCAGCGCAGTGCAAATCTCTGTTCCTCGGAAATTAGTTGGAGATGAACACATCAGATTGTTCAATTCAATACTTGATACTTCCTGAGATTTACATACAAATTCCTAATAGGTCTTCTCGTTCTCAAACATTTTATGTTCTCCAAGTTTGTAATAAATAAATTGGCTATTTAGCCACTAGAATTTATAACAGCATAAAGTTGTTATGCTCCTTCTCAAGGAAGTGTGATAATAAATTTTGATTTAGTTCACTTGTTTCATTGAAAGTATTATACAATGAATAAAAGATTGAAACAGGAATTGGTCAATGTATGTATGGATGCAGTAATTAAGTCATGCAGATCGCCGGCCAAGGAAGCAGGCGATACGAGACTGGTTGCGGGAGCCAGGAAGCAGATTTCAGATCATCAGCATCTTCGGCAGGAGGCGGTAGCCACGAAGTAGCTTCATCTTCAACATAAGACGTTGCCGGCGGCGGGAATACCACCGTGCTCCTCGGGCTGTCTCCTTGCTGCAGTTGCACAGGCAGCAGCGACAATGTGGCGGCGGCGACAAAGGAGATTGACTTCCGGAGGTATTGGAAACTGCTGGGGAAAGAGGAAATCGAGATTGAGATTCAGCCGTGCTTCGGAGCTCATCGCCGATTGGTGGGGAGGCGCTGCCCAAACAGTAGCTGTTGCTGCCGGAGGAGGAGGCATTGGGTAAGGTGAAGCCCGGAGGAAACGTGCGGATGCAGGGCTGGCGCTTAAGCTTCACCACAGCCGGGCTGGCAGAGGAGGCGGCTGCCATTGCTGCGAGGCCCGGCGGAAACGTGCGGACGTAGGGCTAGCGCTTAATCTTCACCACAGCCGGGCTGGCAGAGGAGGAGGCTGCCACTGCGGCGAGGCCCGGAGGAAACGTGCGAACACAAGGCTGGCACTTAATCTTCATCACAACAGGGTTGCCAGAGGAGCCGGCGGCGAAACCCGGAGGAAACGAGCGGACACAGGGCTGGCGCTTACTCTTCACCACAAGCGGGATGCCAGAGGAGGCGGCGGCGACCAAGGCGAAACCCAGAGGAAATGAGCGAACGTAGGGCTGGCGCTTAATCTTCACCACAGGCGGGATGCCAGAGGAGGAGGCTGCGACCATGGCGAGGCCCGGAAGAAACGAGCGGACGCCAGGCTTCCTTCTTGTTCCTGTCGCGAAGCGAGGTGGAAGTCTCAAGGGCCAGATGGTTGTCCGAGTGCCATGAGCTGCTGACCTGGCGCCGACCTGCGAGAAGATGACCGTTAGCAAATCCGCCGGGGAATTTCCCCGGTCAGGCCCTCCAACGGGCAAGTCAGTATCCGCAAGAAACGTAGTGAAGCAAAGGGAATGCAATTGATGAGAGTGCAATTGCGCATACCTGCGGAATGAGAAAGGGAGAGACTTATATAGCCGGGGGAGTTGACAACCCCTGTATGTGTCGACGAGACAAGGGTATGGTGCCTGTCAGCTCGTAGGAGAGCGCCTAGAGGTACCGCGGCATGACACGGGACGCTCGGGTAGTACGATCGTACCGAGTTAGCGGGATATCCGCGACATATGTCTTGAAGGGGTAAGGCTCGCGTTGCCTCATGCATCATGGTCGTACTCGAGGTGTCTTGATATGGGAGCATGGAAGGACTAGTCCGGAGACCGAATGCTGGGGCCGGAGACCGATGATCGACCGGCGGGCCCGAGTAGCATGAGCCGTGTCAGATGTAGTATAGCCGAGTGACACGGGGTACGCCATGGGTCGGGGGTAGCCGAGCTATATCTGTGTTGCCATGTTTCTGGCGTACTGGTTGCCCGATCCGTGGGGTGCGGAGGATTGACTTACCCGGCCTATCTCGGGGTCAGGGAATTGGGCTCTGCTGGATGAGTCAGGGAGTGCTCGGGGTCGATCTACCCGATCTCACTCAGGATCGATCGGCGGTTCGGGAGGGTCCCTGGCTTGGGCTCCTCCGGGTGGGGTCTTCGTTGGCCCTTCCGCTGGGCCCTCATGGCGCCAGGCTAGGCGACCGAGCTACCCGTAAGCTGGGTCGGGATCATATGCATCCCTCTCGAGTCTAGTCGAAGGAGGCGTTGAGTCCGACTGACTAGACTGTTACCTTCTAGAGCGAGCCTGGCGCACCCGAGTGGCTTATTCCTTACCGACCTTGGTGGCTGGCAGTACACGTGTTGTCCGACCAGCCAATTCGGTCACATCACCTTGTCCTTTCCACTTCCGCCCTCGTTACGCCCGAGTATATTCATATCCCGCGCATTAATTACCCTAATTAACCGCTAATCCACGTGTCCTCCGCTCATTGCTTTCCCGAGCAACGAGGGGTCTACCGCCTGTCTAGGCGAATGATGGGCACGCACGTGCGACACGCCACCTCAGGGACTCTTCTGGGCCTGATCGGATGGCTCGCGCCCTTTCCCGCTTTATTTCAAGCCCGTCATCGGACGGTTGGCGTTGCTTATTGAGCCCTATAAATAGGCATTCACCTTCCGATTTTTACCATCGTTTTTTTACTCCCGACATCGAATTGTTGTCCTCCTACTCTCTGCTAGGGTTCCGGCGAGGTATGTGTCTCCGTTCGTCTTCTCCGGCGAACTTTCTCCCGATTAGCCTTTATGACCTCTTCTTCTCTTCCCTCAGCCCCCTGGTATACTACCACCGTATCCGAGCTTGATCACCACGATCTCGAGGTGATCCGAGCGGACTACCATATTCCGCCCGACCACCTTCTTCTCCTGCCAACTCCCTCCAACCGACCTGCGTCCCCTCCCCCTTCCTACATTACCATCTCCCGGGACCATCTACAGGCCAGGATGCACTTCCCAATCCACCCTTTCATCGCCTTTGTCTGTCGCTACTTTCGTATCTCTTTATCTCAACTGGCTCCGAACGCCATCCGACTCCTCTGTGGGTCGATCATCGTCTTTTCTCTATGCCAAATTCCCCTTCGCCCCGACTTCTCATCCCTCGGACGTCGTGTGTGTTCTTCTCGGTCCACCGGTGTATTCTTCCGCATATCTCCGCATCCCTCGGATACACCGAGTCTGTCAGCTCCCTTCCTGTGCTATCCTTCTCGTGCGCTGCATCTTCCGCTCGACTTTCTGTGCTCCAAAGCTCCTACACACTTAGACACAGAGATCTAATAAACAGGACATAACTTGACTGGGTTGACCACATCAAAACTCACTTGGGGTACTTACATTTTATATGCCTGATATAATAGATTTGGTTGCGATATTATTCAAATCCAACTTTTGGCATTTTAGATTTAGTAACTTAACTATATTGGTGCAATTGACCTAAGTTTGGTCGGATAGATCATGAGTTTTGATGTGTGTCAATATGATTAAGTTAGGTTTTCATAATGGTTTGTTGTGTGTGTTTGAGTCTTGCAGGACTGGTGAACCACACATGAGGAACAACGGAGTGAAGCATCCGAGGGACGAGCACCGAAGGAAGAGGACTTCAAAGGGCGAGCCGAGGAAGTAGACTTTAAAGGCATACGCGAAGGATGACATAGAGACAAGCCGCAGACTTGTGTGCGCATCCGAGGGATAAGAGCCGAAGGAAGAGAACTTCAAGGGGCAAGTTGAGGAAGTGGACTTCAAGGCATACGCGAAGGATGGACTCCGGAGAGGTTGAGAGTAAGTTTGTAAGCTGGGAAGTCGACTGGCAAGGGAAGCAGTCGACTGACAGCCCTGAGAGGAAACTCACAGAAAGATTAGTCGACTGGTCTGTTCGAAATCCAGTCGTTGGCTGGACACCAGCCGACTGGTCCTGGTGGTAGTCGACTGATGTCGGAGCTGAGCTATTTTGTTAACAGTTCTCTCCTTTATTTAAAGAGAAGCTTGAGACTTAAGAAGGGTTAGCTGTTCTATTGTAAAATATTCTTGCTCAAGTGCTCAAGCTTCCAAGTCTACTCTCTTTCTCCTAACCATAGCTTTCATCTTGTAAAGAGGAAGAGACTTTGTGAGAGGTTATTCTCCACCGAGAAGGAGAAAGTTCTAGCCGGAGATTGTCGAGGATTGATCCACCGAAGAATCAAGGGGTTTGTCCCCTTAAGGATATACCGTGGAGTAGGAGCAAATTATCTCTAAACTACGTAAATGGTAACGTATTAGCATTGTGTTTAATTGCTTAGCTTGTATTTCCGCTTGCGCTAACATTTGTAGGAAGAAATCAAATTTAGGTAACCAAGCTATTCATCCTCCCCCTCTCTCTCCCCTTAGCCGGTCCATCGGTTCCAACAAACTATTCATTAATGAGGCCTTAAATCATTAAAATCTGGGAATTTTTTTCTTAATCTTTCTTTGTTTTTATTTAAAGAATGCCAAATTTGTCGTTACCAAGGAAAAATAATTCTTGGCATTATATATATTTTTTCTCTAGATTACCTTCACTATTATTTGTATAAAAGAATCAGATTCTTCAACAGAGGTTTGCTCTTCGTATATCCAATATGTGATTTATCATTGTTCAGGGAGGAAATGACTATGAAATATATGAGTCTGAACTCTGAACGAACTGTCGGCGATACAGGTATAGCTTGTGGATATGCTATGTTTATTTCTTAACATGTATGGTCCGCTTTCACTAAGTATTTTTTTCATGTCTAGAACAGTTGACTAGGATCATCTCATGGTCATGGTTGTAGCCTTGTGAAACAGCCTCGATAAAAATTGATTTTTTTTCGTTAGAGTATATTCTACCTTGTTGACATGAAATAAAATTCTAGCTAGTAGCAATGAAAGAACTGCGAGTCATATTATAAGTTTGCTTTGTTATTACCACTAGTACAAAGATCTTACTGGCTATATTACTCTTAAGACAAAGATCTTTGCTGATCATTGATTTAATTTGCTCCTTATGCAGTCACAAGTCCAGATGATACAGCAGCGCAGTGCAAATCTCTGTTCCATGGGAAATTAATTGGAGATGAATGCATCAGATCGTTCAATTCAATACTTGATACTTCTTGATAGTTACATACAAATTCCTAATAGGTCTTCTTGTTCTCAAACATTTTCTTTGCTCCAAGTTTGTAATAAATTGACTAATTAGCCAATAGAATTTAAAAGAGCACAAAGTTGTTTTGCTCCTCCTCAAAAAAGTGTGATAATAAATTCTGGTCTAGTTCACTTGTTTCATCGAAAGTATTTTACAATGAATTAAAGATTAAAACATTAATGCAGTAATTAAGCCATGAAGAAGGTTTCAGATCATCAGCATCTTCGGCGGGAGGCGGTAGCCACACAGAAGGTTCAGTTTCAACAGAAGACGTCGTCGGCCGCGGGCATATGACCGTTCTACTCAGTCTGTCCACGTGCAGTTGCACAGGCAGCAGCGACAATGTGGCGGAGGCGACCGAGGAGATAACCGGAGGCATTGGAAACCGTCAGGGAAAGAGGAAATCGAGATTGAGACTCAGCCGTGCTGCGGAGCTCATCGTCGATCGATGGGGAGGCGCTGCCCAAACAGTAGCTGTTGCTGCCCGAGGAGGAGGCGGCGGGTAAGACGAAGCCCGGAGGAAACGTGCGGACGCAGGGCTGGCGCTTAAGCTTCACCACAGCCGCGCTGGCAGAGGAGTAGGCTGCCACTGCGGCAGAGGAGGGCTGGCGCATACTCTTCACCACAACCGGGCTGCCAGAGAAGGCGGCGGCCACCACGGCGAACCCCGGAGGAAACTTGCGGACGCAGGGCTGGCTCTTAAACTTGACCACAGCCTCGCTGCCGAAGGGAGAGGCGGTCACCGCGGCGAGGCCTGGAGGAAACGAGCTGACGCAGGGCTGGCGCTTAATCTTCACCACAGGCTGGATGCCAGAGGAGGAGGAGGAGGCGACGACGGAGAGGCCCGGAGGAAACGAGCGGACGCCGGGCTTCCTTCCCTTCTTCATTCGCTTCGTCGCCGTTGGTGCACGTGGAGCCGATGGCTTCGCCATTGAATCGAAGGAGACGGTCGAGGGAAGCAATAGAGCAGCCCAATTCGCTTGGCCTTGCGAGGGTTTATAATATATATATCGAGAAAAAAAAAACGCAACGGAATCGCTTCGCTTCTCAGGATAATAATATATTAGGTAATAAATTTTGTTAAGCACCAATATTATTTAACGATTGGATGAAATTTAAAAAGTATATAAGGAATATAATATAAGGGATTGGATGAGAATTTTAAAAGTATATAAGGAATGTAATTTTTAAGGATATGTTTAGTAAACGATAATTTACCTAAAAGATTAATTATTTTATTTATAATTAAGACTGATTATTATCAAAATTATATTACAAAATTAATTATTTTTTATATAATTTTAATATAATGTAATTTGAGTTATAAAAAATTAATAAAATTTTATAATTTGGATTATAAGGTTAATAAAGTAAGTCAATTATGCTGAGACTATAAGTTTTGTTATTTATAAATTTATAAATATTTTTTAAAATAAAAAATCATAATCTGGAATCAAATTGTAGTTCTCTGGAGCAGGATTTAGAAACAATTTCATTATGACGGTACATCTGCACGTGTGAAATATCAACGAACCATATTTTTGTAATTGCTCGGTATAAAACCAAGTGAAATAATTTGTTTGAGATGCCGAGGATGCATTAGCTTATTGTTCTTAGTGTGGCTGGCACACACATCGCGGACCAATCTAATTGGGTGACGTGATGGTTGTCGCACACGACACTGATGACTTTATATTATCATAAAAGATGATATTTTTTATTATTCACTTCAGGCTCTGTCAAATATAAGTACAATTTTGTGTGCTCTAGCTAGGTCTAATTACTAGCTTGACCTTTGTTAGGTTCCTTGAAACATCCGACGACTGAATTGGTTAAGTCTGTTTGCTCAGTTGCCCCAATTTGGTCGGCCATCACCAGCTATCACTTCTACCAATAGCCTCTCAGTTAAGAGTTCGATCGGACTTGTCCCTCCTTGGGGTCAGGTCGGGCATGCCCGCTTGGCCACTTGATGAATCTTGTCCTTGACCTTTTAACCTCCACGTCAGCCAGCCTCCGATCCTAGTGGGGTCACCAATCCAACCGGATCACACATGATCTTAAATGCTAGTTAGGTCAGGAATTTTTCGACTCCATCATGTGTTTGTTGTCTGTGTACGTACATAAATCTCCCTTTATATTCTTAGGACCGACTTTAAGAGAGTCATTAAAATAACGAATCTACCTTTTAGTAAGGTCAGGAACTACCCGATTTAAGGATAGTTAACAACATCTCAAATGAAATATTCGAACAAAAACATACTAGCTAGTCCTACATAATCATGCTTCCAATTTGATTTGACAATAACTAGTTAATCAAAAGCTATTTTTCTTGTTCAACATTTGTAAAATGCTAAAATGCAATCACAAGAGTAAAAAATGTTAGCATCTGACATGTGAATTCCTGATCATGGTTCTAAAATTAACATTAATGCAACGATGAGAGAAAACTAACGCTGCAACGCTGGCATGATATCAAAGTTATCCCTATACTTTGATTGAGGCCATATCCAATAATCATCAATCAGGTGGTAATTATCAAAACTTCAACGGGCTAAATAAAGTGATCCCGACCGTGCCTAGGTGTAGCCTGTTAGTGATATGAGAAAAATGTCCTAAGGCAATCGCCTTATGATTGTAAAATATTTATTTTAATAAATGATAATTCACTATTTGAGTATACATACTTGTGTATT
The DNA here is from genome assembly GCA_024364735.1 of Boesenbergia rotunda. Taxonomy (NCBI): domain Eukaryota; kingdom Viridiplantae; phylum Streptophyta; class Magnoliopsida; order Zingiberales; family Zingiberaceae; genus Boesenbergia; species Boesenbergia rotunda. Next base: position 173,154 of record JAGFNQ010001408.1, on the reverse strand, counting down.
TGATTGGGATCTTAAACTCATCTACTGAATGTCCGCAATACAACTCACAGCATAAGAGAATTTGTGATGGGATCACAACTAGTGATTATCTCTAAATGTGCAAATGTGAAGTATTGAAAATATCCCTAGTCGATGAATTGATAAATACGGACACTATCAATTTTGTTAAGACTAGCATGGGTTATTCTCTAATCAGCTGATTCTCACTGGCTGGTGACATTGGGATGTCCGGAGATAAACATGGGTGCTAGTTAAGGGAACTAGTTCATTGGAGTGACTAGCTGTAAGACTTCATATGAAATCTATCTATAGAAATGTCAATGAAGTTCTTACTGCAGCTTAAGTGCGATATTCCTTTGACTTGCGGTGTTCAAGTCATCTTGGTCATGGAGACTTATACTTTAACATCTTAAGCAAGCATCTCCAAGGAGGTGTAGACCCAAGATGATTGGGTATAAGCCCAAGTGCCCGAAGATGTTTGAACAGCCTACAAAGGATTCACCACTCCTTGCGAGGAGATGTATACCCAGGCCTATCGTCGGATTGTTACTCAAAACCTCTGGCCAGAGTAGATCATGTTTGGAGTACGAGTCTCTAAAATACATGAGAGTAACTAGAAATCCAAAGGACGAGAAAGACACTACTTGGGCTAGGTGTGACGTAGTCAGCCTAGTGGGGACTGACACAAATAGACCGTGTCCTGAACCAAGTGGGTATAAGATGGTGAAGGGAATGAGGCACGATTCATTAGAGCTGCTGAAGGGTTTCAGAATAATTTCTTCTGAGGTCAAACCGTTGATCTTTCGATTAATTGGGGGTCATGATGTACTACTAGGTGCCACTCATGAGCCTAGTGGGGACTGACACAAATAGACCGTGTCCTGAACCAAGTGGGTATAAGATGGTGAAGGGAATGAGGCACGATTCATTAGAGCTGCTGAAGGGTTTCAGAATAATTTCTTCTGAGGTCAAACCGTTGATCTTTCGATTAATTGGGGGTCATGATGTACTACTAGGTGCCACTCATGATCGTTCTATAATTTGTTGATTATACACGGCCAATATAAATCGAAAGCCTATTTAGTCACACGCACTACGAGTAATCCGAGAGATTTAAAACAAGTTGAAAATTGGATTTTCCGATCAAGAGAAATAAGTCGAATCTGAATTTATCAGAGGCGCAATGGAAGCTAAAATGGCTAAGTCTTTTGAAGGCTTATTGGGCGAATTAAATGAGTTTAATTCGGGAACGGTTCGGGTTGGTTTGGCCGGCCAAAGAGGGTGCCAAACCTCCTTGAAGTGGTCGGCCACCTATTGGGGAGAAAATCAATTAATTTTGGTTTAATTAATAAAATAGATCTAGCGCGATTTATTTTATAAATTATGGATAAATAAATTTGTATAAATAAATTTATATAAATAAATTTATAGAAATTTATTCTTTTTATGGAAGTTAAAATAATCCATAAATTGGTTTATTTTAATTTTATAAAATCAATTATGAATTGATTTTTCCATAATAAGAAAGTTTATAAATTTCTTATAAAATTTATTCCATAATTTAAAGAGAAGATTAATTAGTTTTATTATAAAGTTAGTTATAATAAAATTCATAAGAGAATTTATAGGATAAATTTTCTTATGATAACTAATTAGTTTTATTATAAAGTTGGTTATAATAAAACTTGATTTAAACGGAATAATTCATAAGAGAATTTATAGGATAAATTTTCTTATGATAACTAATTAGTTTTATTATAAAGTTGGTTATAATAAAACTTGGTTTAAACGGAATAATTCATAAGAGAATTTATAGGATAAATTTCTTATGATAACTAATTCCGTTAATTCCGTTAAGAGGAGACTTGGCAAGGGAGAAGCAACTATATAAGGAACCAAAGGGAAGCCTTTATTCCTAATCAATCAATTGATAATTGAGAAACTCCCTCTCTCTCTTATTCTCTTCTCTTCTCTTCTCTCTTCCCCATTAGGGCCGGCGCCCTCTTCACCATCCCTAGGGCCGGCGCACACCAACCCTAGGGCCGGCGCCTCCCTCTCCCAAGTGGGTTGCCGTGAGCTTTAAGAAGAAGGAGAAACGAAACAAGAACAAGAAGAAGCGGATAGCGACTCCTCTCTTCTCGGAATTCGATTCCGTTTCTTTGTTGGTTAGTTTCCATTCTTTCCTATCTTTTCTCTTGTGCTTCTAGTTGTGCCTTCCGAGGATCTAGTAGTTCTCGTCGGCACAAAACTCGTGACTTTGCGAAGTCATCCCGAAGAGAACTCGGCGTGGACGCGAATAAAGGCGGAGCTTCCAAGGGACGCTACGGTTGGATCTCGTCCCTTTCTTCGAGTTACGAAAGGTATAAAGTAAATTAGTTTACTTTTCCGTAAAGTTTTATTTTATGATTATGTCAACACACCATAAGGTTGCATGCTAGATACGAAGTTAAAATAATTTAGGAAATTATTTTATGCAAATTCTTCCGTTGCACGTAAAAATTTAAAATTTTACGAACTCGTATCCTTGTCGACATGCACCCGGTCCCAACATAGCCTGGTCCGGCTACGTGGCATCGTAAGGAGACAGGTCGTCGATGGAGAGGTCTTGACTGTCTGGCGTGGCAGGGCAGCCCACTCAGGTCGGGAGGCCCGAGTGAAAGACCCCCTAATAAGGCATGAAACCGCCTCAGAGAGAGAGAGAGACCGAGAGTCGGGCTTAGGTTCGCCCGATCGACACGTATCCAGCAACCAATTGGCTCCCCTCGAGGTCTTCTAGTCAGGTCATTAAGAGGAAGTGAGTTGGCTGAATCCGAGGGTCGAGTGCCCCAAAGACTCGGGTCAAGCCTTATTTAGCCCGAGTGACATTAACTGCTTTGCGAGGCCTCGCTCGGGTCAGCCGACCGACGACCCAGCTCGGGAATTGTCGTTTCCTTAGGAAACATCCACTTGCTGATACTATACTGGCAAAACTGGTACGAGAGTCGGCGCAGGTCTGACACCACTCATGTCCGAATCGCGAATATCCCGCTGACACAGTACTTTCCTAACATACCCTGACACTCCGTACCACGACGATCCCTGCCTGTGTCAGAGGTGAGAGTCTGGACACTCGATCGGCTTGATCCTAGGGAGCATGGGTAGCCACGCGTCCCGTCAGGGAGCCGAGCCGAGCCGAGGGGTACGTGGGGGCATGCCCACTTATAACTCGCTCAAAGGCGAGAGTCTGGACACTCAGTCGGCTTGATCCCAGGGAGCGTGGGTCGCCACGTGCCCGGTCAAGGAGGTGAGCTAAAGGGTGTGTTGGGGCATGCTCACTTATAACTCGCTTAGAGGCGTGAGTTTGGACGCTCGGTCAGTTTGATCCCATGAGCGTGGGTCGCCACGCGTTCGGTCAAGGAGTCGAGCCGAGGGGTGCGTGGGGGCATGCCCACTTATAACTCGCTCAGAGGCGAGAGTCTAGACACTCAGGGAGCCGAGCCGAGGGGTGCATAGGGGCATGCCCACTTATAACTTGCTCAGAGGCAAGAATATGGACACTCAGTTGGCTTAATCCCAAGGAGCGTGGGACACCACGCGCCCGGTCAGGATGCGAGCTAAGGGTTGCGTGGGGGTATGCCCACTTATAACTCGCTCAAATGCGAGAGTCTGGATACTCGGCCGGCTTGATTCCAGGGAGCGTGGGTCACCACGCGTCCGGTCATGGAGCTGAGCCAAGGGGTGCGTGAGGGCATGCCCACTTATAACTCCCTCAAAGGCAAGTGTCTGGACACTCAGTCGACTTGATCTCAAGAAGCGTGGGTCGCCACGCGTCCGGCAGGGAGCCGAGCCGAGGGGTGTGTGGGGGCATGCTCACTTATAACTCGCTCAGAGGCGAGAGTCTGGATACTCGGTCAGCTTGACCCCAAGGAGCGTGGGTCGCCACGCGTCTGGTCAGGGAGCCGAGCAGAGGGGCTCATGAGAGGATGCCCACTTATAACTCGCTCAGAGGTGAGAGTCTGAAGTGCCTGCAAGTTAAGTGAGGATCTCGGCTTTCCATTATCATTACAGAGTCATGACATACAACCATCTCACAGAATCTCACTATGACTCTCTGTAAGTTGGAGATGAATGACACTCCAGGGTCGATCTAGTTTCTTTCCTTGCTCGATTTCCAAGTTGTATGCTCCGGACGCCAACTTTTGAATTATCTTGAAATGTCCTCCCCATTGGGACTCCAGTTTACTATCATCTCCGACCGGCTTTATCCTTTTCCATACGAGGTCACTGACCTAGAATGCCCTTGGTAACACTTTTCGATTATATCTTTGCTTCATTCTTTGGCGGTAGGCGAACATTTGGTTGGTGACCTTCTCTCGGATTTCTTCAACCAAGTGCAGCTCTAAACGTCTTCTTTCCGAGTTCTCTTCATCATATGTCTTTCGCCGATCGGACTCACATCCGACTTCGACGGGTACCACAGTCTTACTTCCATAAACTAACTGGAAGGGAGTGTGATCCGTGGTCTCTCTCGGCGTGGTTCGCTGAGCCCATAAAACACTCGGCAACTCGTCGACCCAGGTGTCACTGATGGACCCAATTTAGCTAATTAAAGTTGTCACGAATGTGGATTCATCAGAATTTAGAATTTATATAAAGCTGGAAACCCTTTTTGCAATCAAAGAAGAAAAGCGTAGTAAAGGGGTCACAGGTCGAATTTTTCCAAGGGCTAGTTCAAGTTGTGTGATTCAAACTTGCATCTATGTGTCGTTATTTTTGGGTTTCAAATAAAACTGGTGTTGGGTTGAACTTCGGAAAAAGATGGAAATTCAGAAACAAATAAAATGTAGAACCTATTAGTTCTGAGCACAATACAAACTAGCAAGTGTTGTTTGACTTCAGCTAATATAAAACTCTAGATAACCAAGTACCAAACAAGCCAACTACTGATCAGAAATAAATTCCCACTTGACACAAACTTGCAGAAATGAAATGAACCTAATATTCAGGACAGAAAAACTTACTGCCGCAGTTTGATACTAATTGCAAAAAGGATTCTACAATTCAGAACAGGAACATTGCAAAAACTAGAAGGAAGAAATTTGCAGCACTGATTTGAATGCAGAAGTCCACAATAACTAATTCAGCAACAAATTGCAGAACATTGACAAAACCAAATGCTGAAACAAAAGCTGATACATGCAACGTAGCTTAAACCAAATGCAGAAACCTATACCAATTGCTATGAAAATGAAACCACTTCAATATGAAATCAGGAACAAAACCTAGACATCACTTGGCACAAAATTTAGAGATCGAATGACAAAACTGATGCGCAACAACTTAAGTTGGCACGCAGAATAGAAAGACAGCACTGATATGCAACTAATTCCTCAGCTTGAAAGGGTAAGTTATCATTTAAACGAAACAGAAAACTGAAGAAGAAATCCAGAAATAAGGTGCAAAACAGTGCAGAAATGACTGATTGCAGTAATCGATTGATACACAGAGAATTCAACTGATACGCAACAGGAAATCAAGAACTGAGTTGAGATTGCAAACTATGGTGCTCTAACAAGCTTCCAATCTAATACTAATGCAGAGTTTAAACGAATTGAAGCAAGACAAAACTGAAAACTAAACTTAATAAGCTGGAACCTGCAGAATCAAAGTAAGGAACTGATACTCAGCTACACAACTCTGATACGCAATGACAAAACAGAATTTAAACTGAAATCGAGTTCAAATTGATCACTGAACAACTCCCTAGCTAATTACTTGAAGAATGGAACCTAATTAAGGCTGGAAAAATTCAGAAATAGCAACTAAGTGGCTGATACGCAATAGTTAAAACAGGGCTACATAAACGATTTCAAATTCAGAAATGATTTGAAACTATCAAACTGATTTAAATGCAATTGTTCACTTCACAAACACTTAGCTAACTAGTTTTCAGACTTGAAAAGCTATCAACTACCAGAAACGATCCAATAGAACTGGTATAAAATTCAGAAACTACAGCAGATACGAAAAACAGATTTGAAAGACAATTGAAACTGAAATTACAGCTAAAGAACAGAAATTATCTAAGGAAATTAACTCTCAATCACTCTCTTGTCTCGAGACCACCTTGTTCGTCACGCAAGGGCAAGCCAAGAACCCCTTAAACTCGTAAATCAATGGACAAACGGCTCAAACTTCAGATCTGCTCACAGAATTGCGTCTGCTGGAAATCCAATTCGATCCACTAGATCCCGCGATGTATGGATGCTATAAAGATTTGGTGTTGATAAGAAACTATCAGAGAACCCCTCAGACAGCTCCGATTGAAGAGATCGGCACCCAATCGCGATCCAGTTGATCAAATAACAGGAATTGATGAAACCCTCACTCACCCCTGTTCCGATGCAAAATCTGTGATTGAATCTCCATTTGAGCCTCTTCCAAGGATCCAGATCTCGCTCCAAGGTAGTAATCGAGTTGGACACGCCTTCAATGGAAGAAATCGCCAAAAGAATTGAAGAAGAAACGGAGAAGAAGAAAGCTGAGCTGAAGACGCGACACCGAGATCTGCTGAGGGAATTTCAATTTAAACTTAAACCATTTAATTTGGACGGCTGAGATTCATCCCGCTTAATCCAACGGTGAATCTTTGTCCGATTTGATTCAAAATTTCCAGATCTCGATTAGAGGTCAAGATCATCCTCGTGGTAGCTCGGATCTGCCAGATGTCCAACGGATGATTCAGATCACCTTGATCTTTGTATGGATGGTCTAGATCACTCTGATCATGATCCAACGGCTAGATGATCTCCGATTGGGCTGAAACTCTCAGATCTTGATCTGATCGCTCGATTAGACTTAACCCCAGCTCGGATCGATCAGAAGTTCTCAGATGGTCTAGATCTAACCGTTCTTGCATCGGACGGTCCAAATGAGTCGACGCTTGATTCCTTTGATCTGGTCCACTTTTGACTCAACTTTGACCCAACATGACCTAGGTCCATGATCCTTACAAACCTACAAAAGTAGATCAAAAATTTAATGACAAAACAACTCAAATATAACAAGATTTACAATTAGGTCCAAAAAGGGTATAAATCCTAAAACCTAGGGTGAATCCACAATTACACAAGTAAAATATGGGTCAAACACGGATTTAAGCATATAAAATGATCAATAAAATGACGCTTATCAGTCACCCGCATGGTCGAGCTTAGTATTCAAGTCTCTCAAGATCTCCCGATTGGCCACTTCTGCCTGACTGTTGCTCTGAGGGTATGCTATAGAGGTAAAGGCTTGCTGAATGTCATACCCCGAGTACCACTCTTGGATCATCCTATCTTGGAACTGTCTTTCGTTGTCTGAGACCAGCATATGAGGAATTCCGTATCGGCACAAGATGTTCTGCGACAGAAACTTAATAACAGTCTGCTTAGTTATGCGCGCTAAGGCCTCAACTTCTATCCACTTGGAGAAGTAATCTACAGTCACCAATAAGAAACTTTTCTAAGCAATAGTGGTCGGGAAAGACCCCACTATGTTCATGCCCCACTGCTTGGTTGGGCATGTTTCTCTATGTTGCTCTATTTGCCCTATCTGCTGTACTCGGTATCCGGTGAAGCCGAAGAGTGGAGTCGAAACTTGATGCAGTTTATCCTCGTCAATCTGCATCTGGTCTAGAGCAGCCTAGTATAGGATGTTAACGGAGCTACCTGTATACACTAAGATATGATTAACCTCGTAATTTGCAATGCGTGCAAGAATTACCAAAGCGTCTTCATGGGGAGCTTCTACGTCTTCCAAGTCCTCTGGGCCAAAGGAGATCATAGGGCCAAGATGCTGGCTCCGACTCGTTCTGATGGTGTAATTCTCCAGCAGCTAGGTGTGAGCCTTTCTTGCCCGGTGGGAGTCTCCTCTAGTGGATCCCCCTGAGATCACCCCCATGTGTCCAGAAGGCGGGCCGCATGCGGGGCCTTGTCCTTCTTGGGGTCTCTTTCCAATGAGGGAGACCTACAGGGTGCGACCCCAGGACTCCTCCCTCTCGAACATGACCAAGACCGATGTCGGGTCTCATTCTCTACCGGCTGCCGTTGTCGGGGAGACAAGCTTCGCCGAGGGGACCTCCGGCGATACCTCGTCTTCTTCCACTTCCTCCGGGGTTTAGTGTCTACTTCTTCATTCACTTTTCTCTTCAAGGCATGGCACTCCTCGGAGGAGTGCGTCCTGTTGGGGCAATCGTCCTAAGTATGATCTGGAGGATCATAGGTTTTGATGTGTGTCAATATGAGTAAGTTAGGGTTTATTGTTAGACTAATATGTGTATGTGAGTGTGCAGATTTGCAGGTACACATAGACTTGGTTGGATGTCTTCAGGTGAAGTGTGGCATGGAGGCAAGCTGTTAGCTTGCGTGCGCATCCGAGGGACCATTGACGAAGCAGGTACGATGAGCCGAGGGAAGCGGACTTCGAGGCGTACGTGAAGGATAGCATGGAGACAAGCCATGAATTTGTGTGCGTATCAGAGTGACGAGGGCCAATGTCGAAGAGGGCTTGAAGGCGACAGATCGAGATTGCTGATTGAAGAGTCAACCAGGTCGTAAGGGTCCGAGTGTGAGTGTTTGCACTCGGGAACTAAGCCGGGAGGGTTTGAGTGCGGAGAGAAATGTACTTGGGAAGGGTAACCCTAGGTTTAGGGAAGGACCAGTCGACTGCCCCAGGGGCAGTCGACAGGTAGCGACCATTTCAGACTCGAGCTCTATTTAAAGAAGCTTGTTTCAGGTTTTTCTTTCTTGGTGAAATTTGCTTGGTCAAAGCTTGTTAGTATTGTTTTGTCCTCAGGTAGTGTTCAGAAGTTGTGGTGAGGCTTCTCCACCCATAAGGAGCTACAAAATCTAGCCGGAGGTGCTCCGGGGAGTCATCCGCCGAAGGATTAGGGATCGTCCACCTTACGGACTGCCATGGAGTAGGAGCATTATCTCCGAACCATGTAAATCAGGTTGCGTTAGCATTGTTTTCATTTGTTTTATTAGATTTCCGCTTGCACTTGCTAACATTGTAGGTAGAAAAATCAAAAAAAGCTATTCACCCCCCGCCCCCCCCCCCCTCTAGCTTGCTTATCACGATCTAACACGTCCTACTGCCATGGAATTCGTAGTACTTCATCAACGGCTCTAGTTGCTTGGTGTCAACTGTCTCTACCAGCTTCCGCCTACCAGCCCACTGGTCATTCCCCAGGCGAAGATCTTTTCCTCATGCTAGAGACAGAGGTTCCCTCCTTTCCGACCGTACAATGGTTTCAGTAGTGACCCCGGCTGGTTCCTTGCTGCGGGCGTGTTGCACTTCTTCCACGTTGACGTGCTTGACAGAACGCCCTAGCAGATCATCGAAGTTGGTGGGTGACTTCTTCACCGTAGATCGAAAGAAATACCCTTCTGAGAGCCCTTGGGTGTAGGCACTGACGAGGATCTCCGACGTCGCAGTTGGCACATCCTGCGCCACTCGGGTGAACCGTTGGATGTAATCCTTGAGTGGTTCTTTTGGCTTCTGCTTGAGAGCAAATAAATTTAACGTCATTTTCTGATAGCGACAGCAGTTGGTGAAATGATGGAAGAAGGCAGTTCTAAACTCCATGAAGGAGTTGATAGAACCCTAGGGCAGCCTCTGGAACCATCGTTGGGCTGCTCTTGATAGGGTGTTCAAAAACACCTGGCACTTTACACCATCGGTGTACTGGTGCAAGAGTGTCGCGTTCTCGAACTTGCTGACATGATCTTCGGGATCTGTCTTTCCATCATAGTCAGCAATCCCAGGCCCGTAGAACTGCTTCGGCATGGGATCTTCTACAATCTCCAATGAGAAAGGGGTGGAGGGCGCCTTTGAGGAGGCCTTAGGTTCTTCCCTCCTCCTTGGTCCGTTCTCCTGTCTCAGCGCGCAGGAGCCTACTGAGTTGGCCTTCTCCACACCTCCTAGAGAATCCCGCCGGTGAGCCGGGACTGCTTCGGCGTGTCTCCCCGGTGGTGAGATAGATCTTCGTTGTTGGGGGTGCAAGGTCGAGATTCTAGAGATCTCCTCTTGCACAGAAGCGACTAGCCGTGAGGCAGCCTGCTCGATTTGGTGTTGTACGAGCCCCCTTTGACAGCGTTGGCCACCAAGCGATCTAATTCCTCTTTCGTCAGAACGATCGATTTTCTCGCCGGCTCTGCCATCTGTAGTGACCCGCCTTCTCTGCCTTAGACGGATCGTTACTTTCTTTACTTCTTGACTCTAATGCACGACTAAGAATGCGGAAATCCTTTTTTTTCTTCTCAATTTAAATCTATCTATGATATACTAACTCTAATAGTCATGCATGATACAATGGCATACTTCCTTTCTCTAGAGCTTCACTGCAACGGTACCAGTCGACTGTCCTCTGACTAGTCGACTGGTATCGGTCACAGAAAGTTTCTGGGCGTGGCACCAGTCGACTGGCCTCTTGGCAGTCGACTGATGCATCGAACAGAAGCTACTGTTCGATAGGCCAGTCGACTGATACTGAACCAGTCGACTGGCACGCCTGGAAATCTGAATTTCAGATTCAAGGCCTTGTTTCAAAACTCCACCAAACCTATACTTTCGAGCCATACAAAATCATGACACCATTTCTATACTCTATACTAGTTTTCTAAACAATTTAGCCAATCAAAACGAATCCATAAACTTGAAATTAGGACTTTTGCGGGATTTAGCAAATTATGAAAGTCTATATAAACTTTAGGCTAAAGTTTGTACCAAACTTAACTTCTAACCATTGAAACTCATCACACAAAGTTCTATAACATCACTAAGGCATTATGAAATGAGAAAGCAACTTTTCTAAGCATGTTTAAGCAATAATAACTTGATTCAAAGGGGGACTAGTACTATCTTGGCACATGCAACAATATCTCCAACAAAGTATCAATATTTCAAACTACTCACACTTCTATTCATCCAATGCAATCATAAGGATATGTATGCTAAATGAAATGGCATGGAATCTTTATTCTACGAAATTGAGCATGTAAGACTATCCAAAGCTTAAACGTTCGCTAAAACTCCATAAAGCAATAACTTGGAATTTCAATAAACTTAAACATTGTAATTCAAATAACTAAATTATCTCGTCTCAAGGATCTCTCCAAAATCAGCCACCACACACACGTCGCTCAGCATCGCCTTGTCGCCTTCCTTCAGAATTGCTTGTCTTTACCTTTACCTACAGTAAGAGGAAATGCATCTATAAGCATAAAGTTTAGTAAGTACTATCTAGCTCACAAAATCTCGAAATGTGCAAACATGCTTCTTGAACAATATGAAATCACATGAGATACTTATATGCTTGAAAGAAACACTAAGAACATGTATAACTCAAAAACATGCATACTCAAGCATTAATAAATTTTAACTCACTTTTCTTGGCTTAACTTGAAACTTTAGCAATCCTTTAACTTAAAATCTTTCTTTAACTCTTTGAAAACTTTCTTAAACTTTAGAAAACTTTGCTAAAGCATATACTTGAAAATAATAATCACTTGGATCCACTGAAGACGTAAGTACCATCTCATGCGCGTTCCCTAAAAGGTTGGGGTAGCGAGCCACCAATCCTAATAGAGCAGACCTTGGTCTACCAGGGCCAAGACCTTGGAATTGGACACCTGGATTTCTTTAACGACGCCCTTGGACGCCGGGTACTGGCCTTGGAAAATAAAATAGCTTTTCTTTCTTTTCTTTCTTATCTGTAAATGCCTTGGCATTTTCTCGAGCACCTTGCGTGCTAAAATCCCTAAGTCTTGACTTTGGGGATTTCTTAAGGCCTTGGCCTTTTCTTTTCTTATCTTTATCTTCTCTTTTCTTTTCTCATAGCTTTTCTTGGACCCTAACCTCATATAGGGTACTCAATAAAATATATATAAGCATATAATGAACTAAGATCACATGCAAAAATCTTAACAAGAAGGAAATATCTCTTTTAAAAACTTTTAAGGGAAATTCTTGCGGATAAACCGCCTCTTACTGCAGGTGAGCAGTACTTACATTGATATGTTGGACTTACAACCGAAATTGAGGTCTAGGGCTCGTGAGAAACGTGAGATCTCCACGAACCGTTCGCGCCTACGCGTTCCTCTCGTCGCGGGGATCCCGAATATAGGAATATCTCTCGGAGGAGAGCCTTGGCCGGCCCTCTAGAGCTTGGTGTTGTTTCGCCCAATAGAGGAGAGGGGAAGGAGTCGGCGCAAGCTTGGGCGAGGGAGAGGGTTTGAGAGAAAATAAAATTCCTCTCTTAACTTATCTATTTATACTATCTTTATGGAAAAAAAAAAGTAACTACTTTATAAATTTATTTCTCTCCACCTTTTGTTGTGCTTGATACTCTAGCCCAGTCGGTTCCGTGCGCGCCTGCTCTCGTCGTGGTCGCGGGTTCGATCCCCCTGCTGCCTTTTATTATTTTTCCTTTTTTAAAAATACTAAACGAACTCGGAAAATTCCATAAAAATATTCTAAAAATTCCTAAAAATATCTAGAATATTTCTAAACCATTTTTAAATAATTCTAAGAACTTTAAGAACTAAAAATGAAAATTTTGGGGCGTTACACCATCGATGTTCTTTCTGTTGCTTTAATAGTTTCCCACATACGGCGCCAAACTTGTTCTGAAAGGAATCGACGTCGACGGCCAGTTACTAGGGTTCAGCCCACGAGGATGATGACAAGAGAGGAAGAGCTTTCACTCTGCGAGATTAACATGAGCGTTAAGGGAACACGCCGGAGGTTGTCCGGCGGAGCCCACTCCGACGCTCAAGTCAGTGTTTGAATCTCTCAAAGGGAAGTAAATAAGGGAAAGTGCATGTAAGAATAAGCGTAACCCCCTTACCTGGGGGGTTAGAGTACATTTTATACCTGAGGCGGTCGTCACACGTGTCCCCATGTTTTTCTCCACGTCCCCACAATTGTCAATTGCTGGATAACCCTTGTAACAACCCTCGCAGCCAATAAATCTGGATCGTTGCGATGATTAAGGCTTTAATGACCGCGTATTATGGGTCATGATTATCTCGTAATTATTAGTAATGATTATCCACAGATCAGAAGAAAGAGGACGGTTACTTGAGGTCGAGTGATCCTTAGGCTCCGCTACCCCGAGGTGATCTTGGGATCCTTTGGCCCAGGGGATCCCGGGCGTTTATCTTCCCGAGGTGATCTCGGGGACCTATCCTCGCGAGGTGATTTCGGGTGTGTGTCCTCCTGAATCGATCTCAAGAGTATGTCTACCCGAGGTGGTCTCGGGAATCCCGCTTCCCGAGGGGGTTTCGGGAGTCAAGGAAAGAGAATCGTCCAGGTTCAGTAGATTTTGTCACATAACTTCTTCAGTTCACGTGTTAGCCACGGGTGTTCAACCCCATCAAATAATTTAGAATTCATGAACCCTAAAAATTCTTGGATCGCCGAAGCCATTACAGGCTGTGTCAGTTCATTAGTGATTTGGTTCCATGGATGTTCTTGCACTCTTATCTCCCTCTCTTTCATCTGTTCCCTCAATTTTCCGATGTAGACTGCGTGTTGGAGCTCTGTGTTGCAGAAGAAGTCGACGATGTATCACCTCGTGTTGGAGCTCCGAGTTGCAAAAGAAGTAAAATCGTGATTTATCTTCTTTGAACACTTAGGGGCTCGGGACCAGGGATTGCATCCGTGTTGCCAAAGAAGTCGACGACGGATCACCTCAATTCCTCCGGTGCAGACCGCGTGTTAGAGCTCTGCACCATGTGTTAGAGCTCTGTGTTGTAGAAGACACCGACGATGCATCCCCAAAAGGTGATATCCATGTGAATGTTGGAAGCCTCACGTCAAGCAAAAGCTTCTAAGCGGCGGTGTTCGATGCCAACACTCCGAACCTATAATTTTATTATGGTTAAAAAATTCAGTTAATTTGATTTTTTAAAATTAAATTAATCGATATTTTATCGATTCTTATTGTATTAAAAAGTTTAATTACTTCGATTAGTTCGAAAAAATTATTCAATTTTAATTAAATATTTAATATTTTAATTGTAATATTTAATTGCAATTAGATGTATTAAAAAAATTTATCTAATATTTTAAAAAATTGACATAATTTTATTTTTTCAAAGTACCCAATTAATTTCAAAAATATTCTTCTTGCATTTCAAGCTTAAATTAAATTAAAATTTAATTTTTTATTTAAATTGAATCAAATTGACAGAAAAAATAAAAACTTAATTATTTCTCTAAAGATTTCAAACAAATATGATTCTAGAAAGTTAATTTTTTTAAACAAAATTATGTTAATTTTCTTCTAAATTTATCTATATATTTTTTTTAAATTTAAATTTTTGATGAAAAAATTAAGAATTTAATAAAAGATTAATAAAAAAATATAAAATAGTTTTAGTTCACGTTATTAAAAAATAATTTTTATTTTTATTTATGATTCTTTAATTTTATACTTATTTATTTATTTATATTAAACTTTTAATTTTAACAAAAATATAGATACATGTAAGGTAAAAACTAAGTTTTTTAAATTATCATTGATTTTTGTATAAACAAATAATTAAACTTTTATTTCTTTTTCATTTAATTGATTCAGTTTAATTTAATTCAATTTAAATAAAATATTAATTATTTTTTATTTTAATTTAGGGTTAAAAAATTAGAACATGACTTTTGATAAAAAAAGAAAAAGAAAATTAAAATATGAATGCGCTTATTTATCGAACATGCCTTTTTAAAAATTTCAGAATTTTGAATGCGCCTATTTATAAAACTGCCAAAATAAAATATGAATTATATAAAAAAATAATTTACAATTCATAAACCCTAAAAATTCTACGATAGCCTACAATCGCCGCACGACTGCGCCGGATCGCTCCCAATGGAAGCGCTCTCATCGCCCTCTCCTCCAGCGGTTACCTCGTTTCCTACTGTCCAGACTCCGGCGTGCTGGAGCTCTGTGTTGCAGAAGAAGCCGACGTCGAATCCCCAGGAGTCGATCTCCACGCGAGTGTTCGGAAGCCTCACCTCGAACAAAGGCATCTCGGTGGCGGTGCTTGATGCCAACGCTCTGATCCATGGCGACAAGCTTGCCAATTCCGCTGATAAGTTCGTGTCTGTGCCCGAGGTCCTGGACGAGGTACGCGATCATGTGTCCCGTCAGCGCCTCTCCTTCCTGCCCTTCCCCGTCGAGACAATGGAACCCTCTCCCGAATTCATCAAGAAAGGTTGGTTATTGTGCCACGCCACAGGATTTTTTAAGTCTTCATATGGATTTACTTACTTGACATGTCTCTATAACAGTTGTTAATTTTGCACGAGAAACTGGGGATCTGCAGACTCTTTCAGATGTAGATCTTAAGGTCGTTGCTCTAGCTTATATGTTAGAATCCCAGATCCATGGAATTGATCATCTAAGGGACAGACCGCCTCCTCTGTATGTGATGAAAGTGAAGAACCTACCTGGGTCTCAACTTCCGGGGTGGGGTTCCAATGTTCCTAATTTAGCAGAATGGGAAGCCCTGCAAGAAGCAACTGAAGGAGGTCAGGATCATAATTCTAAAATACTTGGACCTAGAGATATGAACAATCAAGTTGAACCTAACAGTTCGTCTGCTTCCATACCTGATGAGCATGTTGAAGGGAGTACGACGTTTGATAAGCCTAAAAGGTCTTTTGCACCCAAGAAGGTGATTGTGTTGGAGGGGAAACAGATGGTTGCTTCTGGCATCGATGCCTCTCAAGGTGAAGACACTGAAATTGCTGGTGATTGGCACCCTGCAGTTAGCCGGAGCACTCATAGAAGATTTTTAAGAAGGAAAGCAAGGCGTGAGTTGTCCAAAGAAACGGAGGAAAATGGTCACTTGTCCAGTCACGAAGAAGTGGAGGGGACAAAGTCTGAAGGCAATGTTGAATTGTCTGATGGTGGTGAGGTAGAGTGTCCTGTATTTAATGAACTAGAAACCAATGGTGAACATTTTCAAAATGAACAACAAGTTGAGTGTAAACATAAAGAGGCATCATTGGATTTTGATTCTTCACATCCATCACATGAAAGTGTAGAAGATGACAGACTTAGGACTTACACAGGATCTACTCCTTTAGAAATTGAGGAAGATAACTCAGAGTATGTCGTTGATTCTGTTTATGGCGATGATGCTGGGATTGAAGACTTCAGTGAAGAGTTGGCTAACTTAGAATTGGATAGTCAGGCTGATGAAAGTATTGACACAACTTATAAAGATGACCAGAGCAGTGAACAGAGTTGGATGCTCAAGTCCTTATCAGAGTCAAGTGTAGCTTGTGTTACTAGTGACTACGCAATGCAGAATGTTCTTCTGCAAATTGGTCTTCGATTATTAGCACCAGGAGGGATGCAGATTCGCCAATTACATAGGTATGAAGTTGAGAATTCTTGGTTTTTCCATTCTCGTTTGAAAGACACTACCCTTGCAAATTGTCTTTGGGCTAGGAATCAAACTTCTTTAATTTCCTTCAATTATTACAATGATGATCTATTGTAAATTTAATTGTTTGCCTTGGCATGTGATAACAAATTTTTTGACAAGGTGAAAAAAGCATTCCGTGAATGCCATCTATACAATTAGTTACATAACTAGTAATATTTAAATCTTTCGAATCATTTAGTTATCTCAAATAGAGTTGGGGCTTTTCGATCATTTTCTCTCCTTATATCATCTTTTGGAGCTACACATAATGGTTATCAGATAGTATTTTTTGTTTTTATCTTTTTCTAGTAATCTAAACACATCTTACTCAGCAACTTTCATCATATTTACTATCCTTGTTTTCGATACTAAATAGTTGTGGTAGTAAAACTATGATGCTCCTTGATGATCTTAGCATGGCATATCAATAAATTGCAAATATATATGTTTAATGGTAATTTGACAATCATTAGCTGTTGTTCTTGTGGGCAGCTTGCTTATTATTATTACATGTTATGTTAATGGCCACATAGTTCTGTTAATTAAACTATTATACTCTTCGAGTGATCGAGGATGCCATATTAACAAATTGTAAAAATATGTGAATTATGGCATTTGATAATCACAAGCTGAAGTGCATATTGTCAGCTTGCTTTATCATTATATATATTAATGTATTCTAAATTACGACCAAACCATATTTTGTTCATACTTAGCTGCTTGTTTTGCAAGATTTTTTAATAGTTAAGATAAGATAGATAGATGATGTGGTCTAGAAATAGAAAGTTTCTATTTGGAATTTGAAATTGGAAGTTTCAGATCACATATTTTGTCATGGATGATGTGGTCTAGAAATAAAAAATTTCAGTTTGGAATTTGAAACTGGAAGTTTTCGATCTACTATTTTGTTTGAAAAGTATAAATAGTTTCTTTGAAGTTGTAAAGAAAATAAGAGATTTTTTTTTGTTAAGGTTATTTTATGTAGAGTTAACAATATTACACAACGCGATTACACAACTTATATAATATAACCATGGTATTTAACAGAACTCCAACTAGAAAGTAGTCTGTGTTTGACCCGCAAATTAAAATGAGAAGCATCCTAAGAGGGGATTACAGGCTTAGTTTTTTATTATTTGGTATAAGCTAATGGAGGAAGGAAGCAAGGTTAGATTGGCGGGATCAGGGTATTAGTTCATTTAAAATCAGTTTGGCATCTTCGCATAGTATGTACTAGCCTGACCATAGATCCATAATGGTATTATAGGTTTTAAACTATGATCAGATCAAGTAGTTGTTTGGTAACGAAATAATAGGTGTTTATATAATATGTAAAAGCTACCTAATTACCATAATGAGGCAAAATTTAGTGGACTGAAATCCTGCCTGATATCACTGAATTTTGTGTGATGGTTTAGAAGCTTAAGCACTATAATAGTTGAAACAAACTAATCCTCTACTTGCTTCGTAGACGGAATAATTTTGATGGGTTATTGCAAAATCATAGAAATGTTCATTCTTCTGCTTCTATTAAAGTTGTTAACTTTTTTTTCTTTTTTTTTCGTAGGTGGGTTCTAAAATGTCATGCTTGCAATAAAGTGACACAAGAAATTGGGAGAATATTTTGTCCAAAATGTGGCAATGGTGGAACTTTAAGGAAGGTATCTGTGACAGTCGGTGAAAATGGAATCACCATGGCTGCACGCCGGCCTCGTATAGTCCTTCGCGGAACAAAAGTATGTATATGAAATGTTCAGTTGTTTCGTTCCTGTATCTCTTATATTCTGCCCTCTTTCCATTTTGTTTCTTGTTCGATCCATTCTATACAATGTCATCTAGGTAAAATAGAAACTCTGATTATATTATCCATCGATATCTCTATATGACTTGGGAAATTCTTTAAACTGCCCTGTGAAATTTTCATTCTTTATTCTTCAGTTCTCGCTTCCATTGCCTCAAGGTGGACGAGAAGCCATCACAAAGAACCTCATTTTACGAGAAGACCAACTCCCTCACAAGTTACTCTATCCAAAATCAAAGAAGAAAACAAACAAACAGGTTCGTCCGTGGTTGTTTTTGCTGCCACTGGATATCGCAACTTGAGCTGCATATATCATATAAATTCTCGCATTGCTAGAACCAACGAAGTGCATCTTAACATTATCTCATTGCAGGGCAAGGAATTTCTTGGCGCAGATGATATCTTTTCCCACTCCGACGAGAAGAGAGTACCTCTTAAGCCTCCCGTGAGGAAAGCTCTCGCTATGTTCGGTGGAAAAAGAAATCCTAACGATAACCATTTTTCTCGCCGGAAGCACTAAGAATTATAAGTTGTCACTTTTGTTTATGTAGAGCAATCGATTGATATCTTCGGGTGGATTCCGATGCTTTTGAGTTAAACCTTGAAGTTGAGAGACAGACAGTAGATCCTCCTTACAAGCACATTTGGTATTCTCATTTTCAGTCTGTTGAAGTTGATACCCGAGTAATTCAATTATGTGGGTTTTCTCAATTTTATTTTATTTTTTATGATTCAATGTTAACAAATCAATTTACAATTACTATTATTATTTTTAAAAGAAAGTGCCTATAAATTAAAACCAGTAAACATTAATAAGTTAAAGAGTGTTCTTATTTTTTCACATCGTCAAAAGAGCGTTCGCATGAGACAATTATCTTTCAAAAATAATTTATTATTTATTATTATATAATATATATTATATATATATATATATATATATATATATATATATAATATATATATATATTATTTATATATACTATATAAATAATTACATAAAAAATAATTTTAATAAAAAATTAAAAATT